>BRDA01063207.1:0-23156 GCA_036984385.1 Crenuchus spilurus
AAATATTAATTGAAGAAACGGGAAGTCTCTGGCAGTGTTGCTGGATCTGCTGAAGAAAGATTGACAACATGGATGGAGTGCTGCAACTGAAACCCTTGACTGGTCTTTTCTGGACAGTGAGTGGAGCATAATACAGGGTGGTCTGCAGAGAATGTTTTGGGATGCTTTCTGTCACTGTCCACTGTATCATCCATCAACAGGACAAGGGTCTGGTCTGGAAAGTAGAGAACAAAAAAAAACATTTTTAGTTTAAAGGTATGATAAAAAAATAAATTACATCAAAGCATTATTACAATTATTAGGCTTAAGTTAAATATAATGCACAGTGAAAACACTATAATGCTATTTTTTCTTAACTCAAAAATAAAAGCCTGTTTTCAACATTTTTACACCCACTTTATGCACACAGAGAAGTTATAAGATCTAATGAATATCAGAAAATGTTCTACTGAATTCTAAATGTAAAATATATTTAGTTTTTATTTGTTATGTACAAGTTAATATACTGTAGTAGTCTTTCAGTCACTGAAATCATCCATGAAACTCGCTGAAGTTAATGTAATTCCTGAAAGCTTGTAGACTAAACCACATTAATTTACCTGGATTTGATGATCTCTCAGGCGGAGATAAAAAACATGCCGACGACAGTGATAAAGCTGTGTAGCTCCTCAAAAATCATAAACGTTATCAATATGCTGCACAAAGTGTCGACCTCCATTGCTGTTTGTAGGTTTAGCGTCGTCACGGTTGCTAGGCGACAGGACATATACGTCAAGGTAAGGGCGGGGATAAATCTGAAGACTAGACCGTCCGAATTCACAGCCGCTCACTTCCGGCCTTCGTGGCCTTCGAAGGACCGGGCCTACGTAGACTGGGTAGGCTGGGTCCTTCGAAGGATGCAGCCCCTGAATTCGGACACACTCATAGATACCTCAAAAAAGCTGCCTGTTGTGATGCCTTATTTTGACTGAATGTTGAGAGGGCATTGAATGCTTCCTCAGTCGTTAAGGCAATCCCACAATGCAATGCAGTGCATGGACGCAAGTGGAGCAGCCAGCTGCAGGGCAAGCGGCAATTTGATTTCTAAATGTAAGTTATTTTTACATTAAATTCTACTAAAATTACTTTGAAAACTACATGACCAGGATCTATGATGGTGATATGCTGAGGTGATTTTGACAGCTGAGGTCAGTAAATGCCAGTCCTGTGCAGGAACAGGGTGGGCATAAGTAATGTCATCACTGTCTAACTAGAGCGTCTCATTTATCTGCATAAAGTTGTATGAAAGAAATGATCTTTGCTTAACCATTTTCTGGCTTTAACTGAAAACTTGTTGACTATTAGATGTTTGCATTCCTAAAATAACTATGTAAGGATGTTGGTGTCACTGCAGCTCTGTGGTGTATTTGAAGGGAGTGTAGGCACACACAATCTCAGTAGAGCATCCTGACCTAGCAATAAGATCCTGCATCTCTTCAAACTCTTACTGTTTGCATAACAACCCCCATTTGCAATATTCACTGTGTTATTAATATATAGTTCAGTAAGTTTCTACTTGAGGCATGCTTAGGTATAAATACAAAGGCCCAGCCTTCAGGGAGCAGGGCAGGTCTCTCACAGTTCACTTTGTATTGTATCTTTACCTCCTTAATAAACTTTTTTTTACTACCAAAGGTCCCCGTTAATGGCGGCACGGTGGCTTAGTGGTTAGCACGTTCGCCTCTCAGCGCTGAGGTCTTGGGTTCGAGTCCACATCTGAGTGGAGTTTCCATGTTCTCCCCGTGGCTACGTGAGTTTCCTCCGGGGACTCCGGTTTCCTCCCACAGTCCAAAAACATGGAGGTCAGGTGAATTGGATACTCTAAAGTTGTCAGTGTATGTGCATCTATGTGTATGTATGTATATGTGTGCGTGTGTGTTCACCCAGTGATGGACTGGTGCCCTGTCCTGGGCTTAGTTGAATAGTGTAATGCCCTGCCCTGTGCCCAGTGAGGGGGTGGGGGACTAACTGCAACCCTGATAAGGATAAAGCGGGTGTGATAATGAATGAATGAATGAATGAATGAAGACCCCATTTCATCCGAATTTCCACCACAGATGGATTGGGGGGCAGTCATGGCCTAGTGGTAAGGATCTGGTCTTGTGACCAGAAGGTCGGTGGTTCGATCCCCAGACAGGACATGACTGAAGTGCCCTTGAGCAAGGCACCTATCCCCCTAACTGCTCCCCGGGCAGGTGGATAAGCGCTGTCCACCGCTTCGGTGTGTTCACTAGTGTGTGTGTGTGTGTTTCACTGCACGAATGGGTTAAATGTGGAGGTCAAATTGTGTGAAAAATCATATTGGTTAATCTTAAAATCTTAATAATTGTCAGAAAACTGTCTACATAGACAGTGCCTAGTTACACAGCTCACTAGGTATTGAACAAGACCTATGGTCAGTTCTCAAACAGGCTGTGGAATTCAAGTGATGATTGATTGGTATAAACAGTCCAAAAACACTGCCCACACCACTACGCCACCTCCACCAGGCTGAAATGTTGACACAAGGCAGATTCCGTTGATTTTATGCATTGCATGGCTGATTAGATAATTGCATGAATGACTTGGTGTACAAATGTTCCTAATAAAGTGCTTGGTGAGTGTATTTTCTGAAAACAGTGCCCCAGTTTCCTCTAGTTTTACATACTTAACACGTAATGGATTCAGGAAGAGAAGAAAGGAGAACATGGGAAAACAGAAACCGCAATTTTTAAAAGATCATTTACCTTCATTTATTAAAGGAAATGTTCAAATCTAACAAAATCATTTTTTCATAGCACTGTAGGGAAAGGAAAATTGCCTTATCTGAAGCTTTTCAGATTCTCTTGTTACAGTGATGACTTTAGAAGCACTGCTATTTGAAATGAACAAGAATTCCAGCTCTTTGATTACTGTTGCATTGTGTACAAGGAGGATGCACTGGTCATTTCGAAAAGACTGAGGAAAAACCTCAAAGAAACCAACTTGACGCAGAAAAATAATGAGGCTACTTCAGTGTACAGAAAAAATAGTTTTATGCTCCGACAATCTGACTTCTAAAGAGAAAGATCAAACAGAGAGGATCCAACAAGATTAACGCCGACATGCAGAACAGCCAGTCTTCCAAGGTTAAATTCCTACATGGTTTACTGCTTTTACTGGTGTTAAATGTTTGATTTAAAATCAGTTCATTATTAAGTGAATTACTGTGGTTACAATTAGTTTCATTACTAAACCTTGAAGCAGCACAAACAGTAATTTGTGCAAGACGCTGATCCTTGAGTTCCAGCATTGTGCACTGTTGCTGGAGAGAAGTATGCAGTAATTAGTACAGCCTTTGCCCAGCATGTGGAAGAGCTGAAGGGACAGAAGTCCTCATGTTTGACACCAAAAAGGGGGAAGCAGTTCTGAGCTAAATCGTTGTTCATGAAACTCAGTCATGGCCCAGATAGATGAGGTTCACCACAATAACTCTACATGTTCTTTGGGACTCCAGTGGGATCTCTTGGAGAAAGAACAGAATCTCACTAACTCCATTGTGAAAATCCAACTCTTTGGCTTTCAAAGTCTTTACTGGCCATTAAACAGACTTCAACAATGTCAATTTCTACCACGCTCCATTTGCTTTTGTTAGCATACTGTGTTTCGTGCTATGATAGCATGTGCTGTCATGACCCCATTTTTGCTGTAGCTCATCCATAGTAGGTTTCTAGAGAGGCTGGGAGACTGTGGTCTGAAGACAAGTGCGATACTGCACGGTCGGAGGCACATGATCAAAACCATATGAGGTCTCACTTAAATCTGGAATATCACATTTCAAATATTATGGCCATAGAAATATTTGCTTGGCAGGCGCCAATGGAATATTTGATTGGCAGATCCTGAAGGAATACTCTACCATTCACTGTATGAGCACATCTCTGTGATGGCTATTGCAGTTTAACAGGATAATAATGTCATTTAGCACTATTTGGTATTACTCAGATGCATCAGAAAGTCCTCAATATGTCATCACATCAATGGAAGTCCATACTTGAAGTCAGAGAGCAAGTAAAGCTGTATAGAGAGAGAGTTAACCCCCTACTTGCACAATCAAATCAACTGATGAACATTTCCAGCAATACATCCTGAAGTCAGAGTCCTAAACTGCATTATTTACTATGTGATGTCTATATTGAAGTTTTGCCATTTTGTAGTGGTGGCTAAAAACATGAATTTTCAGCGCACTAAAATAATCCAACAAAGCACCACAATAAGTAGTGTACAAATGATGTACCTTACTGCATAGTGGATACCCATAGTGCACTGCATTGTCTGGTTTGAATATTCATGCTCAAACTCTCTGAGGAGCAGTCCCGCAAAAGATAGTGTCCAAAATTATTTACCACCATCATGAATTATGTTCCCTAGGTAGGGTATAGTGATAAGAGCACCATTGCGGACACTACGAACACCTAACAAAGTGAGATCCAAGAACAGATACCGCTAAATATAAACTCATTTAAAAGGACTTGTTTGGTAAAATATTCATATTACCACAAATTTCCATTTACCCTAGATGTAGTCGAATAGACAAGACATACAGTACGTACATACAAAATGTTTGCTTCTTTAATTTAGAACTATAGCTACAAATTTGACATTGTTAATAATCTAGACTCCAACAGTGATGTGTAAACAGGATTTTTCACCAGCCAATAACCCATAAGTGTTAGCACTTGAGTCATAAAATATGAGTACTGTAGACTACAGGGTTACATCATGAAGACAATTAAAACTAAATGGTATAGCACAGTTGTTTTAACATAAAAGAAACCTCTAGAAGATAAAAAAGCATGAAGAGACATGAGATGACAAAGTTTGTACTCAAACGTTATTTCTCCAGCAGTTCCAGTATCTCAATAAAGTGGAATGACACATATGTGTACTGTAAATAGTACATATTGTATATGTCCTTCTCATATCCGCTTGCAGCATGTACAATTAAGTCAAGTCACAGTACCAGAGACAGTTTAAATAATCTTCCAACCAAGATGACTTATATTCATAAAATAAATGTTCCACTCAGACTAATCACTCCTTTATGTGTCCCTAGAAACATCAACTCAGACTGATATCCAAGTTTAATAATTGGGCTGTCAATGGACTCAACTGACCACAACAAAACTCCTTTAGTCTAGCTCTGGATGCACAATTTTAAATATCTTGAGGCTGATATGCTTGTCAACTTTGTAGAATGTGAACCAAACAAAGACCTCTCAGCGGAGTGTTTCACATCTATCTCATGAATATTGGATGTAGGGTTAGTAGCTGGAAAACAGTGTCAGCTCATAATTTTTAAGCTGTAGAAATAAAACCACATATAATTTCTAAAACCTGTAATGAGCAGTGTGTATCCAACACTTCTGTTTATTCAGTTCAGAGCTCAAAAGCCTTGGCTACAAATGTTTAGAGTGTGTTTTTTTCACAATATATCAACACAATAGGCTTTTGGAAAGTCAAAGTTTAGATCAGATTTAATCAAAATATAGATGTATGACACTCTTACTGTATGGACACTGTTGCAGCTGAGTTTGTGCTGAACAAAAGCCTCAGACTCCAGGGAGTTAATGATTGGCAAAAAGAAGTGATTGCATTTGGGCGTGTCAAAGGCCATAGTGTGAAGAAAGTAGCTGAATTTGCAGGTGCAATAAAGTGTACAGTAACACGAGTTCTACCAACAGTAACAAAAATCTCAGTTTACTGGAAACTCTCCTCAGAATTGTGGCCAAAAGACAAAACGGATGGACGGGGACTTTTGAAAAAGCACTCAACAGGGAACTGCACACCATGAACACTGGAAGCACACTGGCTCACCCAAGGTCTTTGCTCACTTCTGCTCACAAAGTTGCCTGGTTACACAGGGCAAAGAAACACCAAAATTGAACTGTTCATGACAGACTGATCTGCTCAGATGAATCTCATTTCTATCTGTATGTGAATGATGCCAGGCATTGTGTTTATCATAGACATCAGGAAGCCTTCAATGCGGACTTCAGTTCAAGCTGGAGGATGCTCTGTGATGTTCTGGGAGTTTTAATCACACAGGAATGGGTTCTTTGATTGTGGTGACTGTAAATTTGAACCACAGCGCTTACACTGACCTGCTAGATAACCAGGTTTTGCCTTTTGCTCATCATCTGACAGAGGAAAAACAGTCTAATCCCTGTAATCCAAGATGACAATTCTCATGTTCACAGGGCTGCCAATGTGACCGACTGGCATGATGAAGATTCAGGGGCATTCACATATATGGAAAGACTTGCAAAATTCCTAGATTTTTATCCTCTTGAAAATCTGTGCATCTTTGTGGAACAACAAATAAAACACCAGGGAAACAAATCCCGGAAATCTGCCCAATCCATGCCAAATTGAATTTAAGCTGTTAATTATGCTTGTGGACGTATATTACATACTGAGGTACATTTCAGTGACATGTGACAATTTTTTTTTCTGGTGAGCTTACTTTCTTACACTCCCATTCTGTATGTATTATATATGAAAAACTACATCTAATGCATCCAAAGTTAAACTCCATTGAGCTAACTGTACTCAATCAATTCCATTTGGATAACCAAATTCGTCACTCCATGGACCTAACTGAACTCCACTGAGCTGTATTAATGAATGCTCTAAACTTTAATGATTAGTATAATTAGCTGACTGCAAACCAGATCCAGGAAATAATAACATGTACAGCTAATACAAAACCCAAACATTTTTATTAACTATCCACTCAAGTGGTCTGTGCAAAGTCCCAGTAGAGGATGTCTGGTGATTTGTGATCAATTTTTTTTTTTTTTTTTTTTTGTGAGGAGCCAGGCCTCAACTGCCAAGAATAACACTCTTTCTCTTTCTCCGTGGTGCCTGGCTCTCATTATAATCGAGATAGGTTTCTCTCTCTCTCTTAAGGGGTGCCTTCTGTTTTTCATCTGCACTCTAATGCTGGAAGGCAGCAGCACATCTCTACAGTGTGTAATCTCTCAACGGCAGGACTGTCAAACTCTGCGTATGATACAGCTCAGATACACTTTGCTTCATGGTGACCTGTGTGTACGTGTGCTATTAAGATGTAGAGAGGCTTGCCTTCTGAACCAGATGAGTAGAACCACTTTCTGTCTACATATACAGCACTGCTGGCACTGACTATAAACCTGCTTATGACAGACTGAGCCTTTGTTTTCAGCTGTATATGCACAAATATAAATAAGACATTTCCATCCCAGTGGTAAGGATCTGGTCTTGTGACCAGAAGGTCGCTGGTTCGATCCCCAGACAGGACATGACTGAAGTGCTCTTGAGCAATGCACCTAACCCCCTAACTGCTCCCCGGGCGCCGGTGGATAAGGGCTGCCCACCGCTTCAGGTACAAATTCTCACAGCCTAGTGTGTGTGTGTGTGTGTGTGTGTGTGTGTGTTTCACTGCATGAATGGGTTAAATGCGGAGGTCAAATTCCGTTGTGGGAAATTCACATTGGCAAATCTTAATCTTAATCTTAATCATCTTAATCTCACATCTGAGTGATGTTTATTCTGTATTATAATACTTGAATTACTTAAGAAATTAATGCAACTCAACACCAACTGATCTGCAAATGCCAACCAGCCTGAACGGCTTGAAAGATTCAGTCTGATAAACCACTGGACTGATACTCTTTTCATCAAAATGAATTATTGGATATTTGGCTGTATAAATAAACAACAAGTTTCCCAACTTCAAAATTCCCAAAGTTGAATAAAGATATGATTTCTGTTGGGCGTTTTTAAACGAAATGCTTCTAATAATGTCACTGTTATGAATGAAAATCTGTGCTGAATAATCTCCTTTCCAAAACACACACTGGTTTCCCCCGACTGAAGAATATTTTCACTGAGGATTAATAATTCACAGAGATTGAATCTGGCTGCGCTTAATTCAGATGCATCTGAATCCTGGGAAAACACTGAGCTTTGGTCCGAGTTACATGCTTGGCACCAAAACTTTTCAGCTCGTCAAAGTCGTTTAGCTGTTTCACTCTTTCTTTCTTCAGGCTGATTCACAAAACAAAATTCTTAAAGTCAAAAGGTTCAGCTAATCTGAAGAGAGAGATGGAGCTGTTTCTGTGCAGAGGTTTATTAAATTCATTTTCCAAATCTGAAAATCCAAATAACTAGAGAATGAGAACTACTACCACACAAGAATGCTACAATCAATCTGCAAAACCTATTTCTATACAAGCGACAACTTCCCCTTTTGACCAAAGGGTTACTCCTTGCTAGATACTTGTATTGGACCAATGCACTGGCCACTTCATTAGGTACACATACCTTGACTCTACACTCAATGTCCATTTTATCAGCTCCGCTGATCATACAGGAGCGCTTTGTAGTTCTACAATTACAGACTGTAGTTCATCTGTTTCTCTGTGTACTTTATTAGTCTCACACTGTCCTTCAATTATCAGGACCCCCACAGAGCAGGTATTATGTGGGTGGTGGATCATTCTCAGCACTGCAGCGACACCAACATGGTGGTGGTGTGTTAGTGTGTGTTATGCTGGTATGTGTGGATCAGACCACAGTGTCCACTTGTTGTCCCCTCTCACAGACACACCTACCTTGTTGAGTCACTTTGTAGATGCAGAGTCAGAGACAGTAGCTCATCTGTGGCTGCAGTTTGTTTTGGTCATCTTCTAGTCCTTCACTGGCTTTCACAGGATGCTGCTCAAAAGACACTGTTGGCTGGATAGTTTTAATTGGTGCAGTATTTTCACTCCAGCATTGTCTTTAACATCAGCCGCTCTGCTGTGTCTGATTCACTCATACCAGCACAACACACACTAACACACCACCACCACATCAGTGTCACTGCAGTGCTGAGAATAATCTGCCAGCCAAATGATACCTGCTCTGTGGTGGTCCTGATCATTAAAAACAGGGTGCAAGGAGGCTAACAATGTAGATGGACTACAGTCTGTTTACCTAATGAAGGGGCAAGTGTAATCTAGTACCTCTCATATCATAGTCGAATGTGATAAAGGATGTTGTCAATCTCCAGAAAGAAATGAAATAAATTGCTCTTTGTACCACATTTACTTCATCATTAATAAGCCTGTCTCTCAAAAATAAGGTAATCATTTTGGCTGCATATGATTTCAAAGGTGTTTCTACATATTATCCAACATTACCTTAAAGCGACACATTTGCATATTCTGATATTGTTGCTCCAGTAACATGTACTTGTATTCTCGCAATGATGCTTCCCTGGATCAGATGCTCACCAACGACCAGCTACTGTGGCCTGCTCCAGATGCCCTACTTTGCTGCCCACATTGGAGTTCATATGGACTTTCTGGCCGTTATCATTGTTACCACTGTCATCATCATCCCTGTCCCACTACTGTCACCATATCAGTTCACCTGAACATTACAACAACATCATATGATTATGATTCATCACACACTTAGAATTAACAGACCAGAGGAGGATGGGTCCCCCATGTGAGTCTGATTCCTCCCAAGGTTTCTTCCTCCAGCTCTGAGGGAGTTTTTCCTTGCCACTGTCGCCGTTGGCTTGCTCACCGGGGATTAGGGATTCATGATTTAATGTCTGTTATTACTAACCCTGTAAAGCTGCTTTGTGACATCAGTTGTTAAAAGCGCTTTATAAATAAAATTTGATTGATTGATTGATTGATTGATACTTGTAAGTCTGAGGAAATTATGAGCTGTGAAATTTTCCATTTGTGAATCACTTTAGAAAATCCAAATCATCAATAAACTAATCCAGTTAACAGTCAAGTATGAGGAACAGGGTGATCAGTAAGAATAATCAATCTGCCTCACCCATGTATGCATACAGGAATAAGTCATTTGCATAGGTCAATAGCATTATTCTCAATGGTGACTACTAGCTTTCATTTGTTGCTCGCTATGTTATAACTTTAACACATTAATCACTTTCTGAATCATTTCAGCTGTAACTCTGCACCGTAACCATAAGTTACCATAACTGTATGTGAAAACATACCTTTTAACGGACTAATATATATAAAGCAGATGCACTTCTCTGTGGTCAATCCTGGGGGTATCTAGTTGAGCTATGTATCATCGTAGATGGCAGACGGCTCCCCCTAGAGGACGGTCTGTTTCTCATCATGGTTGTGGTCAGAACATCGCCCCAGGTAACGTCAGCAGCTTTATCCTGACAAGCATATTTAGATCAAAATGAGGCAAGTGAATAGAAGCAGGCTGACTGATGTTTCAAGGAAGTTCTTGTCTATATTTTAAATATTCATACATCTGGCTGCCTGCAAGGGGGTCATGTGAAGTCAAAGCAGAGGCCCAGGGTACAACAACATCAGCTTCTGTCTCTGCAGGTCTGTTTCCTATTACATTTGTTCACAGACCTTATCCCTCCATCCATCCATTTCCCTCTTGTTAAGTTTCTTAAGCTACATCTCAAACAAACAAGGCAGGAAATGTTGACAGGAATGTTATTGCATCTTTATGTCTAAAGTATCAATCAATCAGCAAAGACATAGACATATATTTTTTTAGGTTTAGGGGTTTTTTTACATGAGAGGCACCTGCCATACACTACTGATGTCAAAAGAAGACAGTTTGTTGTTTTTGAACAAAACTTTTGGGACAGTGGACTGAGTTCCTTCTTCAGTTAGCCTGCGGTAACCTAATGATGTAACTAGAATCTCTTGGCAAAAAACATCTCTTGGCAAAAAACATTACTGCCCCCCATTCACTGAGTGTTTCGGCCAGTTATCACAGTACACCCTCAGGCGAGGTCCACCACTGGCTGATAAAATTTGGGATTCTAATGCCTCAGTGGAGTGACAGGAACACTACTGTAAAAATGGCACAATCTTTCAGATAAAACCAAGGTTCTGATTCTCTGAGGTCCGTAAAAGATCCCTGGACATTTTCTCTAAATGAGTATAGGTGTTACCCTGATGTCCTGGCCAAATTTTTCATATCTAGTCATCTCCATCTTCATAAACTGGCTAAGTCTTTCCTCGCCTCTCTGTCTAATAGCTAATGTGTGTTGAGAGGACTGCCGTCAACCCATCATTGGTGGTGGCAGAAGTGACTTTCCTAATGCTGTCATAAATGTGAAGACACTGTGTGTACTCTGAACTTGAAAAACACCATAGAAAAATCTATCCATCCATCAACAAAGGAATTACGAGTTAACTCACTATTGTTTTTGTCTGACACTCTCAACTGCAATATGTTGGGGTACACTAGGGGTGAACCATTAATTTTTATGCCCAATTAAGTGTCTGATTTCAGCTAAATTGCCCTTTTCAAAGCAAATAAATCAAGACTTCAAACTCACTAAAACATGTTCACCTACTGATATAATATCTACAACATCTATTGAACAAGCTCTAGTACAAATAACATTATTTACACTTAATCAGCATTTTAAATACCCCAAAAAACATAAACTGCCAGATTAAACATTAAATCATTAAAAAACATAATTGGGTATTTATCACACTGAGTCATAAATGCTACAATATCCAAGCTATTTATGTTATACAAACAAAAACAAAATCTACTAAAATTAACTGATAGATTGCCAATGGCCAGTGTTTGATCATTTGTTAGTTTGTGATGCTGTAGGCTAAACTTTCTGAGCTAGCTCCAGAAAGTACTACTGTACGTCTCCAATAAGAGATTCTTTCTAGAATGCCATTTATTACATGCATACTGATTGTCATGCACATCTTTAGGTTAACTTACCAATTGCATAACAGACTCTAGACAAAGACTCAGGGGAGCTTGGTATAGTTCACTGTTCCATTTGGAAAACTGACAGACCAGGAAACTTCTCAGTACTCCCAATAAGCAGACTGGGCTTTGAGAGGCCCAATAAAGATCTTAGCACTCCAGGTCTCTGTAGGTTCCCCTACACCATGGACCCCTGTAAAATTGCCCTCTGAGTAGAAATGTAACTGTGGTGACATGTATAATAAGATAAATAAATAGCCAGAATTAGGTGGCTGAGTTATATAACACATATTGCAAAGTGAATCAGTCTTCTGCCACTATGATGCTTATAGAACTGGGTGTTAAAATCCCTAATATTCAGCATTTGTTTAGCCAGAACATCAACAGCTTCTTGAGGGGCGTGGCTGTCAAATGACCATGATAACCACTGCAACACATCATCAGTTGTGTACCTCTACTTCACTGAGTGTTTCAGCCATTTATCACAGTACGCCCTCAGGCGAGGCCCACCACTGGCTGATCAGTCCAGGGTGTGTGTTGCATGGTGAGATCATTTGGCAGCCCATACAGCATCCCTCCGCTTCAGCCACAGTCAGTGGCTGCTTCTTTCCATAGTGTTGGCGAGTTCTTAAACGACCTTCCGCTGGGCCTGTCCTTTAATACCCACTTCCTTGAGAAGCCCTGTGGGGAACCTTTCTAAAAATTCCCTGCATCCTACCTCCACCGGACACGCCCTCACCTTCCATCCCCGTCCCTCTACCTCAGCTGCTAGCCCAGAATATTGTAGTCTTTTCCTTTCAAATACCTCATCAATTGAGTCTTCCCAGGCAACTGTAAGCTCAATGATGAGGACATAATGGTAGGAGTTGAAAGATGCGACCAAGCCTGGATTCAAGTTGGTATGTTCAGTCTTAGATGTAAGTCGACACGCATTTCCAAATCAAATATATATCTGTCCACCTGAGCTTTTGACCCATGACACTACTGCAATAGCACTTTTATTATTCTGTTTCTGTATTTAGAATTACTTTCAGTATTTTATTTATTTTTTAGCTTTTTCTGCAAATCTTCTGTATCGTTTCTTTTTTTATTCTATATCCTGTTATTGTGATTTTCAGTTCCATATGGGTGGATCCAAAACATCTTGACATGGTTGTGGCACAAAGTTACATTGGGGTGGCCTTAGCATAGGAACACTTTATCCACAGGTGATTAAAAATGTATGTGGTTCATACTGGTGCATCACAAAAATGTAAATATTGTGGATGAAGTATTTTTTTGCTCTTAATTTAACCTTCAAAAAATAACCTCAATATGTAAAATGTTTCACTCATTACATGTGTAAGTGACACTTTAAGCCTTTTTAGTCTTAATGTTGATACTGTTTGAATAATAATGTACTGAAACGCAAAATACAATACTCTAATAATTTGAGATTCTGGTTTTCTGAATTTCATGAGCTAAAATACTGATCAACAGTGAAGCAAAACATTTGAAATGTTATTTTACATGTCATGAATATAAAATATTACAGTTTACCTTTTTGAAAAAAAAATATGAAGACAAATGAACTTTTTCCACAGTATTCTAAAAGTTTGCTGTGGCACTGTATAGCACAATAGGTAACTGCCATTGTAAAATCAGAAAACCTGGTAAACACAAAATGCTGTACCAATAGGAGTCTTTGGACAAGACTCTCACTGCTACATTTGTCTGTGTAACATAATTACAATACAATCAGTCATTGTGTATTTTTTGTTGATGTCTGTTTACATTTTAGTACTAAAATATAAACAAATACATTTACTAAATATAGATACAAATACTAAAATACTAATGGCTGCAAAAATGGCTGTTAATGAACTTTTAGCAATAAATAATAGATAGATAACACTCACTTTCCATCATATCAAGATCTACTTCTTCAGCCTGTTTAGTCTCCTTCAGCTTCATTCTCTCCCACTCACCGCCTGTCTTTAATAATACCTTTTTTAATAAACTCAGATTTAACTACAAGACCTGATTAATAAGAGCTGAATCTGATATTATTGCATGATTTCACCTTTCTTGCCTTCTGTGGAGCTTCTGACTCTTAATTTCCATCTACAGGCAGAGGAACATACAGAAAAATTGTTATGAACAGACTTTCACTGATATTAGTTAGGCCAAGTAAAAAAAAAAAATTGGTGATCATCCCCGCCTGACCCTCTAAAAAGCACAAAAAAAACCACGCCAAACACCCTAGTCCGGCCTAGAATCATTCAAATTTCGCATGCTTCCAATGACGTGATCCCAAATCAATTCTACACATGTGCAGTACACTTCGCCGTCAATACGAATGGCCTGTCATGTTTGTGATGCAAATCATGACTTTTGTAGTGGCCATCATCGTAAAAACACTGCATTCGGCCAATAAAATTTGTTTCATTTCCCTGTTATTTAATGAAATAAAATACAATGGATAATTTTAACTAACTGTAATATATTATAATAATTATTATCGCAGCGTGGGCGCAGACTCACACACAGAGAAGCAGACGGAGGGCCGGTTGTATAAAAAAGACAGAATAACTTTACCAGAGACCGAAATAAACAATTACTTGTTTAGTTTTGAAATAAAAGTATCAAGTGTGTGTGTGTGTGTGTGTGCGCGCGCACACGTGCCTTTCTGTGAAACTGGTGCTCAGTTTTGCTGACGATTATTTTCGTGGCTTTGCCCTGAAGATGCCAATGCATAAAAAAACTATCTAAAATGAATAAATAAATACATTCTCTCTGTGAGTTTCGTTTCATTTTGAAATATAATATAGCATTTGGAGTGTTTGTGTGTCTTTGGAGTTTCTGAGATATTTCCCTCACTTTGCGCTGGAGACGGCAATGCATAAATAAATCTCTAAAACGATCTAAAATAAATAAATAAATACATTTTCTCTGTGTTCTTCGTTTGATTTTAAAATATAATATAGTATTTTGAGTGTTTGTGTGGACTGAGTTTCTGATATTTCCCTCACTTTGTGCTGGAGATGGCAATGCATAAATAAATCTCTAAAACCATCTAAAATAAATAAATAAATACATTTTCTCTGTGTTCTTCATTTGATTTTAAAATATAATATAGTATTTTCAGTGTCTTTCTGTGAATCTGGACTGATTTTCTGAGAATATTTCCCTCACTTTGCCCTGGAGACGGCAATGCATAAATAAATCTCTAAAATGATCTAGAAGTAGTAAATAAATACATTTTCTCTGTGTTCTTCGTTTAATTTTAAAATATAATATAGTTTTCTGAGTGTCTTTCTGTGAAACCGGCTTCCCTCACTTTGCCCTGGACAGTTTATCATGTAATTAGTGTATCAATAAGACGCTAATTGTCTCCCAGCAGGGTGGCGGGCCAAGCAGGGGATTTTCCCCTGACGAGAAATTTCGTTGCATCCGCGCTTCCAGGGCTAGATGCATTTTACCAGAAATACAGCGACGGGAAGCATGATGGTGACCCCATTTCCCCTACCCATGTTTTCCATGGTGAGTTTTGCATCCATTGCATGCGCATTCATATCTATCTCCTAATGACTCCATTCTTATTGGCTTTTTCTAACTGGTTCTGTCATCTTGTGAGGCTTTAATGAGCTCACAACCAATTTGTTGATGGATGCATTTGTCAGATTAAATAGTTTTCATTTATAGATATTTCTTTTGTAGTCCTTCTGCCATCTTTCCTGTCTTCTGGGCAGATGTTCCGTACTTCAGTTGAATTTGTAAATCACTCAAGAAGAACATGATCTATGTTTAACATGGTTTATTTAAATTTTCAACATCATTTTAATATTCGCTACATTCTTTTCTACCATCAATCTAAAAAAAAAAAAAAAAAACACCATGGACAGTATGAACCCAAGATATATCATGTTTTGTGTTGTCATTGTGCAGCATGTGACTTTGCATTGTCTTGTTGAAAAGAGTGTTTCTTTCTTGTTGAAAGGATTGACTTGAAGGCAACATTTGTTGGTTTAAAATGTCAATGTATTTTTCTGCATTAATGCTGCGGTCACAGTAGTGTAAATTATCTTTGCCAAAGCCACATACACATCTCCATACCATACCATAACAGACTATGGCTTTTGAACTTGGTACTGATGGTCCTTTTTGCCTTTGATCTGGAGCACATGCATTGAAATTCTTCAAGATTCCATGAAATGTTGAATGATATGCACTGTAGAGGGAGAAATACATGAATCTGTCCCATCTTTTTTTGTGGAACATAATATTATATATATCATAGTTGTTTTTTTTGTTTGTTTGTTCTTTTGCATTTTCCATTCTGTTCCAACCTTTCTTCTTTAGGGTTGTACGTATAATATACATATTGCATAAAGTTACCTTGTTGTACTAGAATGTATTAAGCTTATTATATATGGTATGGTAACTAAACATTACCTGTAAAATAAATATAGTAAAAAAAAAACTAGGCTACTGTCTGACAATATCCAAGTTAAAAGGGAACATTCCCAGACCTTTTGTTATTGACATGTAAAGGCTGTCTAAATGTTAGAAGCAAACATTCTCAAGTAACATAATAATACTAAATGGCCTTGATTTGATTAACATTCCCACAATGTTTTTCTTCTTTATAAAAGGGCTGTTCCTCCAACAGAAGAAAAACATCTGGGGATGTCAAGAAAACGACATTTTGTTATACATCTACAGCATAAAACATATTTCCTGAGCAGCCTACAAGTCACCATGTAAGTTAACATACAGGCTATTCTGAAGAGTTTTTACAGATATTTTTAATATGTAGACCTGAGAGAGGTTTTAAGATGTGAAAGTGAAAATGAACAAAAAAAAAACAAAAAAAAACAGACCAGCTTTTTGTTGAATAAAAGTAAAAAAATGACCAAATAGCTCAAGACTCCATGGTTTAATAGTGTGCATGCTACAGTACTTTGTATTAAATCAGCAACATCCATTGGTTTTATGATCACTGCTAAGCAACCATGATTGGATACAATGTGACTGACAGACAACAAAAGCACCAATCAGGAAGAAGGAGGAATTTCTGTGAGAACAAAACACATGGAATGTCTATTGAATATGAGTACAACATATTGTCTTTGGAAACTGCTCTTAGAATTTATTTGAAAAGTTACTTGAGTAAATATAACAGAGTAAACTGCCCTCTGATGAAGTTGTTGGATAACAGAGCCGCCTTTTGCAAGTGAGTTCAGATGCTGGAGGTCTGGAAACATCAACATTTTGGAGAATCTCAACAAAGCACGACCCATTTACCTGTCAGACATTAACTGACTCAAATTAAATTCTCTCCTGAGCATCTGAGATAAGCCGAAGGTTGACAACTGCAGTGTTACCAGACTTGTAGTTGCTTGTGTGTTTGGCATTTAAACTCTCTGCAAGTCTCTCTGGAGTGTTGACACACAGTACTGTGCTGAAAATAAAGATTTATTATATTTGATGTCTGGAACGGCATTAAGTTCGAGGCAGCATATCCCCAACAATCACAACAGCGTGCTGGGTGCTGACTCACTCCGGCACGTTGAAACTCCACAGATGTTAGCTTGCTCTTGGGTCCAAATCCATAATTTTGCACTGACAGAAACTCAATATGTGTTTTATTATGGCTAAAAAAGTCAAAAACAGCCATGCCTATGTTGTGTAATTCAAGGCTGTCAACGGAGGAGCCAATAAAATTAAAATCCGTTTTATTTGCCTGTCACCTTTTAACAGCGTTTGAATGCAACAGAGGAAACAAAAGCTTAGCAAAGTTCAGCATGTGCACAAGAAAATCCCTGAAGGCATACCATGTTTTCAGGAAGGTTCAGTTATGGCCACTTGTTCCAACACCTCATGGCTATGCAAAGTCCTCCTAGCTGTGTTTTGTCATTTAATAAACACCATTCTTCAGAACTTTGTTGCAGGTTTAATGTGAGTGGGAGCTTTAATTAAATTGGCATGAGCAGCAGTTTGGGATCCAAGCAAAACATAGCAGTAGCCTGTAGCACCTAAGTTCAGTTTTGACCATTGTGCACAAATGTTTAATCAAGTCCTGCCATGCTCATCCATTCACTGGCCCTGTATAGGTAATCATAAAATCAATTTGCCATCATACACAATTTGTTAGCCATCCCTACCCATTAGTCATTGTTTATTTTCTGATCAGAGGATGACCAGATATTATTTGGGTAGTGGACAATTCTAGCACACCAGTGACACTTGTATGCTACTTTTTTTTCTGAGGTATTATAATAGAAGATCACTGGTTGAAAATTTAATAGGAACACTCGTGACGCTCAACATGGCATGATGTAGCTTTTAGTTTTGTATGCAGGGGCAGATTTGGAAGTTCTGGGGCCACAAGCAATGTCATGTCTGGGGGCCTTGATGAAACGGATTCTTTTTATAGTTATGGTACAGTGCAGGCTTAAACATTAAATAAATTATGATTATGATTATTAATTATTATACATAAATGTTACATTTACTTAAGCATTGTTATTCATAATATTTTATTAGGAATTACTAGTTACTATTAATAATATAGTAATAATAACTATAATCATTACTATTATTAATAATAAAACAAAATAATATTAATCATTATTAAAATATTAATTATTAAATATTAATAAACTGTTAAAATCATGTAATATAAAATTATCACCTAATTCTGTGTTACACCTTTATAATTAACTTCACTCCAATTCATTACCACCAATGTTACACTTATGTTTGGACGGTATAGTCAATAGACCTCATTTACACAGAATTATATGTCATTTTTGAGTAAAAATAAGCAGAAATTCTGAATTATTATATAATTAGATAAATAGAGGCATGTAAATGGATGGCTTTTCACAGACTAGTAGCCGCACGTACACAGACACAGATTGTAATGTTAATGTTAATGGATTTTAATATGAAACCTCTGATATTAAAATACGTCTATCTGATGTGAAACAGGCACGTTAACAATTTACGTACATGTTAACAATTTACAGTGTCAGGTGAACAGGGACTACTGGCCAAATCGCAAAACACTGGTTTGCAAGTCCAGACTCTGTTTGATGGAGTGACCGCTGGGACGGCCAATCACACATTAGCAAGAAACAGCAGAGCCAATCGATGAGCTTCTGAGCGGTCTAAAGAGAAACAGCCAAATTACATCTGTGGTGTTCTGTATCTCTTTAGTGTGGAAAAACAAAAACAATTATGCATTTAGTTTTTTTTGTTTTGGTTTTTTTGCCAACCTCTTTTGGTCCTGATCTCCGGGGCCCCAAGCAATTGTGTGGTTTGCGTGTTGGTCAAGTCCACCATGTATAGGTCTCTCACAATCCAAAAACATAGGAATCTGGTCTTGTATGGCAGAAATAACTGCCCACATTGCAAGTCGCCCGACTTGTCCATAAGGCCTATGAGGATAGTATTTTTTAAAGATGGCATTGTCACTGTAGAGTGAGATTGGGCCAATAGCCCTGTAGCCAGAAACTAACCACTAATGAAGTACTGGGAGTTATTACAAACTGCATCAACAGATGGTCTGCAGCCTAAGCAGTAGGGTCAATGTTTCTAATAAAGTAGACCAACTATGATGTGCCATCTGAGTGTCATTTTGACAGTGTTGAACATATCTAAGATGAAATGTGAGCATGTGCTGAATTCCCATCTCGGTCCGTAGCTGTAACGGCACAACTCACAGGAACGCTGCATTCTTGGTCCGTCACTTTTATTGTATGCAATCTGGCTCAACTTGATTAGTCATAAAATGAAATGAGGTTTTCCATTTGGTAGTGTCATGATGGTATGCTCTGGCTCGTCACTGGGTGATGGAGCATGGCTGCTCTTACACTGCTTAACACATCTGCTAGATGCATGGTGACCGGATCCATTGAGCAGCTTTGAAGTAAGAGGCAGAAATAAGTAGGCCCTAATATTGGCGGGGGTCCTGTTTAGCTAGTCAGGAGGTGAAAGTAAACAAGACTACTCTTGTATGTGTCCCGCTGTGCCCCTCCAAACCCCTTCACCCCACTCTCCGGGAAATCAGCCAGCAGTATTTCTGGAGTGTCATTAAAATGCATGGTATGGGGAAGATACATTCAGAAGATGTATTGTACTATTCATGCCTGGGCTACACCAAGGCTGATAAGTTCCCTGGAGAATGACTGACTGCATAATGAGAAGAGTTGATTATCTACATCTTCGTGTTAACTTCTCATCTGTAGAAGTATCATTTGTAACAAAAAGTCTACAGTTTTGGATGGAATAGTTGTTTAAATTTATGAAGAAAAGTAGTGGTGACATTTTGTGCTTATTAGAATTTAGCTTAAACAAGTGTTAGAATAAATAGAAATTACATTAATACAGAGTGTCTCAAAAGTAAGCAAACACTCATAAATAAATATGGTTTGGCAGATGCAAATCCAAATTTAGACATACTGTAAGCTGTGGGGAAACATTTTATACCATGTCACCAATATGGCAGCCATCTTGAATGCCACCATCTTGGATTGAAGTTCAGTTTTACAAATGGGAAGGTAGGTGTGTGACACATCAAACTGGTAGAGAATTTCACCTGAAATACAATGCTGTGCTTTATGATAATATAAAATCATTCATTATTGTGTTAAAATAGTGATTTTGATTTTTGAAACCACATAACTGACCATTATGGCTACAGATATGCTGAGTATGATAAGGTCTGTGTTCTACATGCTGTCCACCTTGTTTGAGTGATATGCCTATCCTTTTCACCCATTCCCGATTAGTTTACACCAAAACTGGCTGAATGCTGGCACAGCATCATTAATCCTGTCTTTAAAATGAACAAAATTCTGTATCTTCAATATGTAAATGTGTTGGTATTACTGTTCTCAAACCTCTGCACATGGCAGCCTAGTACTATTTATCATTATCATCCAATACCTGGATATTTGTAATACCTGGATAATATTTGGATCATCAACACATCTTTATTTAAAATCAGTTAAGCTGGGGGCAGCGTGACCTGGTGGTTAGGGATCTGGCAGTTCGATCCCTGGGCAGGTCATGACTGAACTGCTTCCCGGGCACCTTGGATAAGGCAGACCACAGCTTCAGGCACCTGTTCAGCCTAAAGTCCATTAGTGTGTCTGTTTCACTGCACAGATGGGTTAAATGCAGAGGTCAAATTCTATTGTGTGCAAATGACATTGGCAGTTGAATCTCATCTAATTTAGCAAAGACATGCAATGGATGAGAACAACGAAGAGAACATCAGGCAACTTTGGTTTTCAAACTAGCTGAACAGATTTGTGACAGTTTTGTCACTTTATGTTTTTTTGAATGACTTTTCATGACTTATGATGTTTTGTCAAGCAAAAACATACTAATGTGGAAGATAAATTGTTTCAAAGAAGTTCTATAGCTTGCAATCTGAGCTAACTGCTAATGTAGCAATAACAGATCATCTAATTCTGATGAATGTTCTCCAACATGTCCAATCCATCTAAATCTTAGCACAACCATTATTCCCAGTACATGGGACTTTGTGTTCACTTGTACCATTTTATATCTATCTATCTATCTATCTATCTATATATATATATATATATATATAAAGGAGAACTTTAGCTGAATGCACTTGAATTTGACCACGAGTCTTTTATCTGCAGTTTTGAAAGCTTGAAAAACAGAAAACTGATGAAGGGGGGGAATGTCAACATACAGCAGAGCAAGATGAGTTGCCAGCACTAGTCCTGAGCATCTGCCAGTGCTTCTTACAGCAAATGCTCTAGATGATGCTGCCTCATACAACACCACAAAACCAAAGCCAAGAAGGCTGACAGTATCACTCAATCGGCATTGCTGGACGCTGAGAGTATCGTAACCCGAGAGCAGGCCAGAGAAAAAAATCTTGATAACTTGTCGAAAGTCATTCAAATCTTGACAGTATTTATCACGTATGAAGAGGTCCAAAATGAGCAATGTGTTTATTCTTGCCTACTATTTGCATTCAGTCGGGCCACGCCTGAAACGTTCCTGTTTCGTTCCACTCCCTCCTTTCGCCAGACGAATTGAACACATATGCGACGCGGCATGACGAATTTGGCAGAAAGTATGCTGTTGACTGACGAGACTGGTCGCTACATTAAGCACAGATCAGTCAGACACAAAGGGGGGAAGTTCTGAGTAACAACAGCCATCTGCGTTCATCACAGAACAGGCCACTCAATGCCCCATTGGCCAGGCCATTGAGCAGGGTGGCTACAAGAGGATACAGTTTGGTCCTGAATGTTATGCATAATTTAATTAGCTGCTAAACCACAACTGTTCCCTTATCTGGCATGCAAGGAGCTTTTCACTGATATTGCTTTTAACCCTCTGTAGTCAACGTTCCTGTCCATATTAATGAAATTATGCAAAAACACTTATATAACTCTGAAAGAGTTTATTCTAGAAACAAAACTAAACATACTCCAAAAATCTTAAAGGGTCTATTTTTCAAATATATATAACTTAAATCAAAATATATTTTTAGGTTTTTGTGAGAGGATCTTAAATAAGCAGAGACTTGTTTTTTAGAGCAAGTCAAACAGCTGCGCATTTTTTCCTACTAAATGATGCATTCTGTCTTTCATATGATAATGAGATGGTAATCCAGAACTTACATTGGTGGATTAGCAGCTGTGGAATGTGTGAAAACCCCCATCAAACAAAAGAGCTCTCAAATGAACTTTGAGTGTTCACATCTATCTCATGAATATTCAATGTACGGTTAGTGGTTGAGGAAAACAGAGTGTCAGCTCACATTAGTTAAGCTTTAGAAATAAAACCACATACACTTTCTAAAAACTGTAATGACCAGTGTGTAGCCAACACCTCTGTTTACTCAGTTGAGAGCTCAAATGTCCTGGGTAGAAATGTTTAGAGTGTTTAGAGTGTGTAGAAATGTTTAGAGTGTTTAGAGTGTGTAGAAATGTTTAGAGAGTTTTTCACAATATATCAGCACATCTGAAAATAGGTTTTAGGAAAGTCTAAGTTTAGAACATAAATATAGATTTATGACACTCTTACTCTTTTGACACTGTTGTTGCTGAGTTTGTGCTGAATAAAAGCCTGTGTAACACAAAAATAATTTTAGATAGGTGTAATTTTTAAAAAGGTGAAGGCATGTCAGACACATCAGAGTGTCTGAAATACCCTCAGACTCCATGGGGTTAATATGCTACAAAGACACAAGATGTCTCCCAAGATGCCCACATGGTAAATTTGAGATGTATGATACGAATGCAAAGTGGGATGCATATTATAATTAAATACTATATTGTGTGTGTGTGTGTGTGTGTGTGTATATATATATATATATATATATATATATA
>BRDA01063211.1:0-5000 GCA_036984385.1 Crenuchus spilurus
TTTCTCCTTTAAAATGTTACATTTACTCAGATTAAACTTTTGATCTGTTATCTATGTTCTATTATGAATAAAATATTGACATGTGCCATCTCCACTTTTATTCACAATTTGTATAGCGTCCCAACTTTTTTGGAATCCGGTTTGTACATGTAAATGAGCTCAGATCTGATTGGCTGCTGTGTATTGTGCCTCAAATCAGGGATGATTAAGGATACATGCAGATGTTACCAGGGTTTAAAAATAACTACTTTGAATTCAGTCATTCACCATGACATGGGCGCTTTAATGGTGAAAGACTAATATGACAACCAATTAGTTCAGGCCTTCAGGAGAAGATTTTAGACCAGAGATAAGCTCAGCAGCTCCTGTCAGGATAAAGCTGCTGATGTATTGAGTAATGACTCAGAGTTGGGTATAAATATTGTATATGTCCTCGATAATATTGGAAATGTCACAAGGAGTGGTGGCGTAAAGCTGGAGGCCGTCATGAAAACATCAATAGTTTATAGCCATCGAGAAATAAAAGCAATACAAAAGTGCCATGCAAAACTCTTTCCCTTACAGACCTTCAGTAAGAAAGAGCAGTTTGTTCCTGTTTTAATGAATACTCATTAAATTCATTACATTTTAACAGTTTGTTACATCCAAAATGACAACTTTACAGATGAAAGAAAACGTTCACTGCTGTTAATGTATATGTTTCTAAGTCATTCTGGCTCATTTCCTTTGGTCCAATCATCATGAAATTCACAAGTAACAAGTAAAGAGCAACAGACTCGTTTTTCAAATTAGTGTCAAACTGAAAAATGACTTTCGCTTTCTTCACTCATTGCTAGGATTCATTCATGAGCAAAGAGTGCTTCTCAGTAAAGAAGCATCACCACTGTACAAATGCCAAAAGACAAGACTGCTTACCATCATCTTTATATTACTATAAAGCCAAGTTTTCAACGAATAATGAATCATATTTCAGAAAGCAAATACATGAAATATAGTAAAACCTCTTTATAGATCTTTTGTAAACATATATTTTAGACTTTTTCCTACCAAAACACATATGATACCCTTCCACTTTTGGTTTATATATCAGTGATGCTGCTACACTGGTAATAATATAATCCAGACTATTTACCATCAATGAAGGACTAGAGGATCAACACAAATTACACAATCACACCCAGGTGGACCAACATGGTAGGTGTGTCTAATAGAGTGGACAGTGATTGAACACAGTGTTTAACACCTCCAGCAGCTCTAACACACCACCACTACATCAGTGTCACTGTGAACGCTCCACCTGCTCTGTGAGGGTTAAAGAACAAAGTATAAACAGAAACATGGACTACAGTCTGTAATTGTAGAACATCTACATGGTCAATGGTGAGTTTCAAGAAGGTGGTTTTCATGATCTGGCTGACCAGTGTGTATGACTTCTAAGTGTATTTTACCTGAACACCAGGTGTTTGACCTTAAACTGGGTTTCGATGACCCCGGTGGTCCGTATTCTGACCCGCAGCACGTCCATCTCTGTGGGTACATACTCTGGGGAGACGATCCGAGCCATGTTCTCAAAAAAACTACAGTGATAGAGAGAGATAAGAGAGGGGGTAATATTAAAAAAAAAGTTTAAAAAAAGTTAGTTTATGCTGTTTTTTCAGTCATATTTGTAAATGATGTGCACAATCAAAACATAAAAAATTTACCTCATCGCAACAGTCATTTCAGACAGCAGCAGGACTAAAGTAGACCAGCGAGACTAGTAATTATCCATCTACAAAAACTCATTGTTCTAAGACTAGTCTGCAAGAGCATCAAATATTTCTATTTCTGCATGAAGCTTAAGTTAGTTTCTTATCTATATATTCCATTCCACTTTAAATGGTGCAGCATTTAAATTCACTTGCACAAGACACTTCCCATTCCACCTAAAATAGTGCAGCATTTACCTTAAATTGTCTAAGAATTTTCTTGCTCCACCTTAAATGCTGCAGCAGATACATTTATTTCCCTAAAGATTTCCTGTTCCACCTTACACAGTGCAGCACTTACATTTATTCGCCCAAGAAATTTCCCTCCCACCTTAAATAGTGCTGCATGTACATTCATTTGCCTAAGAAATCTGTCATTCCACCTTAAATAATTCAGTGTTTATATTCATTCTTCTAAGAAATTTCTTGTTCCGTCTTAAACTGGTGCAGCATTTCATCCAAGAATTTTCCAGTTCCACCTTAAATGGTTCAGCAGGTACAGGTACATTCATTTACCAAATAATTTTCCCATTCCACCTTAAATAGTACAGCATTGACATTTATTCAGTGAAGAGTTTTTAAAGTGATACTGTGTCCTAAACCAGTCTGGAAGATGTGGATGAGGTCTGATGACAAACGATTTAGGTGACTACTGAGCTCTAGTGTCAGCAACATTCGTTTAAACTCAAACGAAGCAAAACTGGGACTGTAGCTGATGGACTGCTGGGTAAACATGTTTTTAATCTGAGTCACTGCTGAGTGTGTGATGACGTAGCTGTGTCTCAGCAGTGTGGTAGTGATAAGGCTGCCCCAGAAGGGGCACTAAGCATATGCTAATTGCAGATGTGAATATTCATACCACGGGATACTGCCCAGCTTATGCGGGATTTGCATATGCGTAATGAGCATTATAGTAAAGAAGGATTATCCCCCTGCATTCCTTAGGGCTGCATGATCATACAAACCCAAAACTCCCACAGATAGCTCCACACACACCACACAACAACATCCTGAAAGTCAAATGTGAGTGTAAATATAAACACTCCTGAATTAACATAATTAAATTACATTACAGAGCGTCTGAAGTTAGAGATATGGTGGATGACGCCAGAGATCACGTCATGACGTCTTTCTCCAAGCTGAGTATGATCTATGATCTTAACTACCATCTCCAGGAAACCTTCAAACTTCTCAATGTTACAGTAGGACCTGGTAGAAATATAATTTTGCTGTTAAAATCGCACAAAATTAACCCTCCGGTCACGTGTCCAGTTTTAGACATCACAGCATAAAAACTGTCACGTTGAACAATGTCATCAACTAGCTTTGAAGGTTCTGTATTGAATCTCTATGCTAGTGTGGTGTATTTTACAACTATATGTTTAACTCATAAAAAACAAAACACTGTTTTAGAATAAGGAGATTTTGAAGGGTATTTGTGAACACAGAATGTCTGAAAAAGCAGCTCTCTCTCTGGAATGTCGAGAGGGGCTACAAGGCGGCTAGAATTGCAATTTCTTTATGTAAATGTTTAAGAATAACCAGATGTGGGCTTCATATAGCACACGGACCAGCTCACAGAGGAGGACCTGGACTGGGGTGTACGTATGGGTCTAAAAATGTAATGTTCCTTTGTTTGGGAGAGAAGAAAAATCAGAGCCCCTCTCTCACAGACCATGGAGAGCAGCTGGAAACATCAGGCTGAGGAGAATTCACTCTGAGCACTGAAGATGGTAATTTATAGATATTTGTTTAATATGTAAATAAAAGTGTATTTTTATAGATATGAAGCAAGACTCATCTCTTCAGACAACACAATGGTAATTAACAACACTAGCTTTAGGGCGTTTTCACACCAGAACTATTTGGTCTCTGGTTCGTTTGCTCCCTTGGTACGGTTCGTTTACGTTAAGTGTGAAAACAGTAATCACACTCAGGTGCGGATCGAATGAATGAGAGGTGGTGGTCTCAGTCTGGTCCCAAACAAACTCTGGAGTGGTTTGGTTGTGGTGAGAACGTGATCCGACCCGACTAAGGTGTAACTCCACAAGTTTGAGCTTAACGGAGAGCCAGAATGCGCTAAAACTTCACTGTACTGCTGCTGCTGTCATTTGTGTCACTAAACCCACCGCACAGACTGTGTTGTGTATCAGTTCCTAGTGTCACCCGGGACTGTCTCATAGCAGATACACGAGGCCTCTCAAAGACAGTTATACAGCGGAAGGGCTCGGTACATGCGAGTGTTATTCTGCAGCTGCGATACATTAGGTGAATGCAACAGCAGCAGGATAGCAACAGTTTTTGCTCTGCTGCTGCAGTTGTGTTTACTTTCCTGCTCCCATGCAAGAAAGCTCTGACCAATCAGAGGAGACAACGTATTCATATGGCTTGTTGGGGCACATTTTGGTGCATTTAGGTTTGTGCCTGTGTGAAAACATACAGGGAAATGCTCCACCTTAAAAGAACCCATTCTGATTCAGAGCAGACTAATGAACTACCAGTGTGAAAACACCGTCAGCTTGGTGTTGATAGACCAAGTAAAAAAAGAGATGATCATTGAAACTTGATATAAAATCCATGTCTGTAAAAGTAGTGAGGTGGACAAGGATACAACAAAATGCAGCAGTAGCCAACATGGCCCTCAAGTGGACAAAATAGGGGGCAGCCATGGCCTAGTGGTAAAGATCTGGTCTTGTGACCGGAAGGTCGCCGGCTCGATCCCCAGACAGGACATGACTTAAGTGCCCTTGAGCAAGGCACCTAACCCTGGAAAAGGGCTGTGCACCACTTCGGGCACAAATTCTCACAGCCTAGTGTGTTCACTAGTGTGTTTGTGTGTGTGTTTCACTGCACGAAAGGGTTAAATGCGGAGGTCAAATTCCGTTGTGTGGAAATCACACTGGCAAAAATTGGTTAATCTTAAAATCTAAAATCTTAAAATAGGATATAGAATAATTTTACATATACAGATGCATGCAATAGGTCAGCAATCTCCACAAGGCATGATGATGAATATTTTCAACAAGATTCATGTTAGATTTTTATACTCATTTGATAAAAGGAGA
Organism: Crenuchus spilurus; assembly: GCA_036984385.1. Lineage (NCBI taxonomy): Eukaryota > Metazoa > Chordata > Actinopteri > Characiformes > Crenuchidae > Crenuchus > Crenuchus spilurus. The sequence continues at coordinate 4,814 of BRDA01063211.1, forward strand.
GCTATGCAAACATTTGACCAGCCCAAGAGTGGCCAGATAACCTTAAAAATCTTGCATGGCTCTGGCTTGGTCAGAACCATCATCAGGCCAGGTGATGCAAATTTCCTCAAAATATGGTCCCCTAAGCATTGGATTGGCGCCCTGTCCTGGGCTTAGTTGAATGGTGTGGTGCCCTGCCCTGTGCAAA
>BRDA01063211.1:7500-16756 GCA_036984385.1 Crenuchus spilurus
CATCAATCAAACAATAAAAACATCATTTCTTTAATATTATACTTTTAAAATATATTACTTATAATATTATACTTTAATACACTAATGAAACTTCCTTCTGGACCCAATGAGGCAATATGCATGGGATGAGGTCCTGCAGGTCAACTAACCAATCAACGTTCAGCAAAATGTGAAAAACTCATTTTTAATTCACTTTATTTTAAATATATGCATGTGATATGCTAATGGTCTGCAGAACCTCAAAAACATCATTCTACAGGCATGAACTGACCACACGAACAAGACAGTCCCAGTACAACGTCCAAGAGAAAAGAGTACAACACTTTTTGTGAGACTAGCATTGCTAACACTGTATCTCAATAGTCACCTAAATAAAAAGTGTCAGACTAGCCCATGTGCTTACGTATTCAAAAAATTAGCTTTTATGGCAGTGTCACATGTCTGGTTCTATATGTCACAGCATAAAGACAAAGTCATATCTACTTCCGTCCAAAGTCTTGTTTCTAAACTCTCGGCTAGTGTTAGTTTGATATTGACAAACCAAATAAAACATATATATGATCATTTAAACTTGATATAAGAATCAGATTTACACATCTGTATAAGTAGTGAAGTGAATCAACACTGCCCTCCAAGTGGACAAAAAAGTCAGTGCATATCTTTTTGCTGTAAGTAGTTATATATAACTTTATTTGATCATTTTTACCACCATATGTTCACATTTACAACCTGGGTTAACTTTTAACATCTTTAAAAAACTTCATTCAATGTGTTTTGTGAGTCATTTTCCTATTTGATGTTTTTGTTGATACATGATGTCAAAGTGAAATATAGCTTTTCAAAAACAGTCCAAATAAGTCTCTTTAACCCTAAACAATGGTGAATAACTTTAATGCTAGTGAAGATCTAGTGATGAAATGTGGTTAAATAAACCTTAGTCGGGAAAAAAACTGATGTACTGAAAATGTTATTTTCTCCTGATCAGGTGGTGATGTGGTCTGCATGGAGCAGTTTTGAATGAATGAATGAAAGTTACAATTATATAGCGCCTTTCAAGATACCCAAGGACGCTTTACAATCAACACACTCCATTTACACACACTCAACCAGACACACCGGCACAGCGTACGCTCAACCGGAAGCGACCGTCCACCTGGAGGTAGAGGTCTGCATTACCGCGGGACTCCCGCGGGACCCGCGAGACCCGTTACAATATTTTGCGGCGCGGGACCACAATTCATTTTCTCTTGCGGGAGTGGTCGGTCAGTCAGTCAGTCACTCTCTCTCGCTCACTCTCTCTCTCTCTCTCTCTCTCACACACACACACACACACGCACTCTCTCTCTCTCTCTCTCTCACACACACACACACAGACAGACGCACACGGGCTCTTTTACCTTAATAATTATTCATTGGCCATGATTTAAAAAATTAGACTTGATTGGCCATATCGAGGGTGACGTCATCACCCAGAAGCACTTGCGGGAAGTATACAGTTGAAAAACAGTTATAAATTGTTCATATCGGTTATTTTATGCAGTTGTGTTGTGCTGGCTTAGTGTTTTATTAATGTAGTCATCATCCTGTATTTGTAGATGTGATTAATTTGTTTATGTGAGTAACTTACCATCTGTGAGATGTGCAGTAGCATTTATCTCATCAGCAGCTCAGAGCACGTTCTATATGTTTCTGGTTTTTATGCAAAATGTTCCCCAGTAAGGAATAATAAGACTGTTCTGTATTATATTGGATTAGCCAAGTTACATTTTCTCTACCAGCACAATATGTAAGTAAGTTTTAAGCTCTGTTTAGTTAATCAGATTGTTGGGAGGGTCAGGGGCAGTACTAGGGCGGGTCTACGGAGCAATAACTCCGGATTTTACATCCAACCCAGAATCAATCCAGCAATATCCGCTCCCCTCCGTCTGTCTCTGAACGAGACTGCTTGCGCACCCCACTGGAGGACAAACTCGTGCGCCGAACGAAACGCCCCCCCATGAGGACTGCGGGTGGGAGCGGGCAGACATGATTATGTGGCGGGCGAGAGCAGGACCAAATATGACGATTTTATCACGGGAGCGGTCGAGAGCGGGACGAAAACATGTGGGAGCGGGACTAAAAAATCTGTCCCGCGCAGACCTCTACCTGGAGGACTGCATCGAGCACCCAGGACAACCATATCTAGGCATACATACATACACATTCATACTCATACACTTTTTAGAGTATCCAATTCACCTGATCTCCATGTTTTTGGACTGTGGGAGGAAACCGGAGACCCCGGAGGAAACCCACACAGACACGGCAAGAACATGGAAACTCCGCTCAGATATGGACTCAAACCCAAGACCTCAGCGCTGAGAGGCAAACGTGCTAAGCACTAAGCCACCATGCACCCCAGTTTTGAGTCTTCTGAATTGAGTTTGTTATCCAGTACTTTCACACCATGAACACTTCCTCCTGTACCATACACTAATATTTTAAGCAGCACTGACGCATTACACAACTCTTCCTCCTGTCCTGTGCACGGATACATTATACAACACTTCATCCTGTACTGTGCACTGATACATTATACAACACTTCCTCCTGTACTGTACACTGACAAATTATACATAGGTCTCTGCACAATTCTCAGAGTGAAATAACCAGCGTCCCGTGATGTGTCCATGAGGATAACTGAGGACTTTAATGTGTCACTGCAGTGGCAGGCGAGATGACTGAATGGGCGCCAGCCTCCACTCCTACAGCCGCGACTATGAATCAGTCTACCTGCACTGTAATCATACGTGTCAGTTTTTTCCCCACACAAACAGATTTATTTAATCATCAGATCTTCATTATTAGTTTTAAAATGTATTTACAATTGTGGGGGTAAAGAAGCAAACAGGAGGACCAGTATAAGCCATTTATGTTTGTAGCCCTTGTATGTACACTCATTGTCCACTCACTAGTGTGCCGAGTCGTTGAGTTCATACTCATATCCGCGAGCTGCCGCAGACCGCACCCCCTGATCCGCCCACAGACAGCAGAGGGCATGGCCTATAAACGGGAACAGCACCTGCTCCTCATCAAAGCACCGCCCACAGGAGAGCACAGAGTGAGCATGGACCTGTAGGGGACACAAAAAAATATCCTGTACTGCAGGGTTGATCGAAAACAGGCTACAGTCAGAAAAACACATCCACAGTCACACTTACAAACACAATGACGCTCACAAATAAAAGAAAAGTGAGGTTTGAAAGGAACAAACATCTACGAGGGGGCGGGAAGATCCCTGTAGAAAGCTGACCTTTGTCCATTTGGAAGATCATTACTGCGACAAGATAATTAGCCGCTCCAGCACGGCTAATCATTTCGCTAATTACAGTACAGGTCTGTACGCATAGTTAAAACAACGCTTTAGCACAATCACACCAACCTGATGTCGTATTTAAAGGAACAGACAAATTCAAATGTATTCCATTTAAACACAGTCAGTGTCTTCAACCGATAAGCTAATCTACAGGGGTGCTTAAACTTGGCAATTCCAAAAGACAAACCATTCTTTATACAATCAGAATCAGAATCTTTATTCACCAAGTACCAGAGGTACAAGGAATTTTTCTTGGTGCAGGTGTCAACATTTAACAGTTAAGTAGAATGAGAAAAATAAAGCTAGACTATATACAGTCATGGCCGAAAGTGTTGGCACCCCTGAATTTTTTCCAGAAAATGAAGTATTTCTCCCAGAAAATTATTGCAATTACACGTTTTGTTATACACATGTTTATTTCCTTTGTGTGTATTGGAACAACACAAAAAACAGAGGGAACAAAAGGCAAATTTGACAATTTCACACAAAACTCCAAAATGGGCTGGACAAAATTATTGGCACCTTTTCAAAATTGAGGGTAAATAACTTTGTTTCAAGCATGTGATGCTCATTCAAACTCACCTGTGATAAGTAACAGGTGTGGGCAATTTAAAACTGCTGACTCAGAGACATAAGAAAGCTAGACTGCAGTCTGCCAAAATGTATGTAAGTAAGCCAAAATCCTTCTGGGAAAACATCTTGTGGACAGGTGAAACCAATATAGAGCTTTTTGGTAAAGCACATCATTCTATTGTTTACCAAAAATGGAATGAGACCTACAAAGAAAAGAACACAGTACCTACAGTCAAATATGGTGGAGGTTCAAAGATGTTTTGGAGTTGTTTTGCTGCCTCTGCAACTGGGTGCCTTGACTGTGTGCAAGGCATCATGAAATCTGAAGATTACCAAAGGATTTTGAGTCGCAATGTAGGGCCCAGTGTCAGAAAGCTTGGTTTGCGTCTTAGGTCATGGGTCTTCCAGCAGGACAATGTCCCCAAACATACTTCAAAAAGCACCCAGAAATGAATGGAAACAAAGCGCTGGAAAGTTCTAAAGTGGCCAGCAATGAGTTCGGATCTAAATCCCATTGAACACCTGTGGAGAGATCTTAAAATTGCTGTTGTGAGAAGGCACCCTTCAAATATGAGAGACTTGGAGCAGTTTGCAAAAGAAGAGTGGTCCAAAATTCCAGTTGAGAGGTGTAAGAAGCTTGTTGATGGTTATTGGAAGCGACTGATTTCAGTTATTTTTTCCAAAGGGTGTGCAACCAAATATTAAGTTGAGGGTGCCAATAATTTTGTCCGGCCCATTTTTGGAATTTTGTGTGAAATTATGTCAAATTTGCCTTTTTTCCTTTTGCCCCAATACACACAAAGGAAATAAACATGTGTATAACAAAACATGTGTAATTGCAATAATTTTCTGGTAGAAATACATTTTCTGGAAAAAATTCAGGTGTGCCAACACTTTCGGCCATGACTGTATAAACACAAAATACAATAAGAAACATGAAATAAAAAGTACAAGCAGAAGTCCAATAGGTTATTTGCAATGTAAGTGGTACAATTGGGCAGCAATACAAAATTACCAAAAGTGTAGTTTAAGTATGTTAAGATGAGTGTTAAAGTGCACTGTGTACTAACTGCAGTGTCTCTTTGGAGGACAGTAGTTATACAGATTATGTGATATAATATAATATGATACAGTAAAGTGCTGGTGCAGCAGTTTCAAAGTAGTTTAAAGTGGAGGGATGTGAGACGGGTGCTTATTTAGGAGGGTGATGGCCTGGGGAAAGAAGTTGTGGAGGTAGCGGTTAGTCCGAGACTTTAAAGCTCTCACTTTTGGTTTCCATGAAGATGGTAACTACTGGAAGACAGAGTGGCCGGGGTGTGAGGGGTCAGCCATGATCTTTGCCACCCTCTTCTTCATTCTAGAAGAATAGAGATCTTCGAGGGAGGGGAGCGGGCAGCCGATTACCTTCTCTGCACATCGCTCTGTTCGCTGTAGCTTACGTTTGATGTGCAGAGACGCAGAGCCGAACCAGACGGAGATGGAAGATGTGATGATGGACTCTATTACAGCAGTGTAGAACTGGACCAGCAGTTTTTGTGGCAGTCCAAATTTCTTCAGCTGTCTGAGGAAATACAGGCGCTGCTGGGCGTTCTTCATGACTGCAGTGCTGTGTATGTCCCATCTGAGGTCCTGCTGGATGGTAGTGCCCAGGAATTTGTAACACTCCGCTCTATTAACTGTGCAGCCGTGAATTACCAGTGGAGGCAGGGGGGAGGGTTTCTTTCTGAAATCAATGATCATCTTCAGTTTTTTGTGCGTTTAGCTCCAGGGTGTTATCTTCACACCAAGACACCAGCCGTGACGCTTCCTCCTGGAACATGGACTCATTGTTGTTTGAGATGAGGCCAATCAGGGTCGTGTCATCTGCAAACTTGATAAGTTTAACAGAGTGACTGTAAGAAACACAGTCATTGGTATAGAGAGAGTAGAGCAGGGGAGACAGCACACAGCCCTGTGGAGGGCATGAGTCATGACCTTGAGATGCTGAAGTAAAAGTCTCTTGAAGCACTTCATGACTACAGATGTTAGGGCAACTGGTCTGTAGTTGTTCAGGCAGGAGATCTTCTGCTTTTTGGGAACAGGTATGATGACAGAGGTTTTGAAGCAGGAAGGCACAGCAGACATGGACAGGGACTGATTGAAGAGGTCAGTGAGGACGGGTGAGAGCTGTTCAGAACAGTGCCCGAGTGTGGCAGGTGACACGCGGTCAGGTCCAGGAGCTTTATGGATTTTGTTTCCTAAGAACGTGACTGACTTGCTTTTCAGTCAGAGTAATTGGCGGTGGAGGGGAGGGAGAGGTGGATGAAGGTATGTTGAAACTGAGGGCAGTTGGGGGTGAGGTGTGAAGAGTTTGCAGAGGTAGAGGGGTGAGGGTAGAAGGTGTGGATGTATTGGAGCTGAGAGCAGATAGTGGTGAGGTGTGAAGAGGCTGCCGACTTGGGGTAGACTGGGGGGAAGGTGGAGAAATCTTTTGTTTCAAACCTTGAACAGAAGTTGTGGAGTTGGTTAGGCAGCAGTGGATCAGTTGTGATGTTTGGAGATTTGGGATTATTGTTGGTTATGGCTTGAAGTCCTTTCCAGACTGAAGAACAGTCATTTGAAGAGAACGGCTAGTTTAGGTCCGTTGTCTTTGCATGACACACCTTCTCTTGAGATTCAGCTCACAGATGTCTTGACATTTTCCTCATCATCTTGGCCCAGATCCAGCAAAACAGGCTTGAACCAAGATACTACCACCACCGTGTCTCACAGATGAATGAGGCTTTTATGCTGAAATAGACTGATTTCGTTTCTCCAAACTTTATACTTCTCATTGCAACAATCTGATGAAGTTTTATCCAGAAACATTGAAAAATCTAAAGGGTTCACAAACATTCAAGCTCTACTGTAGCTTATGCATATTTTTGCTTTTAGCATAGTGCTAACTGCATGTCCAAATCACCTGCTGTGTCGAGGTGCTCAGTAATCACTAATAGTATTCATTATGTGGTTTCTAATGTGGATTATGTGGTTATACACTGTTATCTATGAACAAAGGATCAGTCAAGATCGGACTCAGACACGATACACATCAGTTGAGATGGGACTCAGTAAAGTTAATTAGTCTACATTTATCTTGGACAAGAACAGACTCAGGCAGGATTCAGTTGAGATCAGACTCACCAAACATCAGTATCAGTCAAAATGAGACTCAGCCAAGATCTGACTCGGACAAGATCAGACCAGACTCGGCCAAGATCAGCATTAGTCAAGATCAGTCTCAATTCAGTACTAGTCAAAGACCGTACTCATCAAATATGGGACTCTGCAAGATCAGTATCAGTTGAGATTAGACTGAGCAAAGATCAGATTCAGCCAGGATTGGACTCAGTGAGGATCAGTACAAATCAAAATCAGACTCAACCAAAACAGGAATACTCAAAGACAGTACTCATCAAAGATTTGACCAAGATTGGACTCGACCAAGTCAAAGACAGGACTCAGGAAAGATGGGACTCAGAACTGCTATTAAACTAATCCTAAGATTGAGGTGGCTCCTACAAATACCAGATTCGCAAAATTAAAAATCAAATACCTACCCATTTAGTGAAAATCCAGAGTCAAATATTTGGGTCCAACACCAGCTATTATATGACAACATAAGCAGAGCAGCTTCTTACTTTCAGTATAACAATTAACTGGATTAGGCAGCTGTAAACTGCTTCTGCTAAGTCTTTTACATGTTGTCCCACTAAAGAGTTAATGATGTTTATACTAGACCTGGCTTATAGAAAGTGCTGGAATTGAGCTTGTGAGCTTGTTACGGATAATAAAAACCAGCCATCGGCCAAGCTGGCCAACAGAGGTGTATGGAACCACCACAAATACGAGAATGAAAGGGTTAACCTCCAGCTCTGTCTGAAAGTCTGCTGCCATCTAGTGAAGCTTTTAATAAACTGCTCAGGGAGGTTTAGAGCTCAAGAGACCATATTTATAGATACACTATGTGGAGGATCAAAAGTATGGAGACACTCACTTCCAAATTCAAGAGCAATTCTGGAGCACTGCTGTGAGGATTTGATTGCATTTAGCCACAAGAGCTGTCGGGATGTTGGATGATCAGCAGCACAATCACCACCTCATCCCTAACTCCACCAACTCATCAAAAGTACCAAAAGTATTGGATGAAGCAGAGAACACAGTTCCACAATGCTGGGAGAGCTCTGGCATTAGAGGGTGTCAACAGGTTCTTGTTTGGTCCTAATCTATTGGCAGTACTAGATCATCTGTGTCAGCTGAATGAAATAAATTAGCAGGGGTGTCCACAAACTTTTGGAGACACAGTGTAACAGTATAGGATGCAGTATCAGAAACCACCACTACTAGAGACCACTGAACATCTCAGTAGATACTGTGATTAGACATGCAGTTAGCATCATGCTATAACATATGCTTTCATTACTTATCTACATTAGCCTTGGTTTTTTTTTTTTTTGTGGTTCATTTTGTGTTTAAAACCCCAACCTCTAGAGATTGATCTCAAAGTTAAACACCTGGCCACTTATTATTATTAGGTGACGGCTAAACATATGGACGGTGTTTCTCTAGAACATCCCATCTTCTCTTTGGGTCTACAGGATCTTTAACACAAGATCATGTACAGGTTCTGTACATGATCTGCCACTAGATGTCGCATCTCAGACCAAAACAAATGCTTTGTATTCAGCCATGCCTTTCTCTTTAGCCACAACACTGTCCTTCCATTCATGTTCTCAGTGCAGTGTTGTGAAGCCCAGAGAAATGTGGGTGGGCCAATGTTTGCACAGGGCGGAACCAACATGCATGTTTAGCTGGACCGGTTATGAAAACAAAGAGCAGAGAACAACTTCATTCTCTGCTCAGGATACTTTTACTGCACAATATTTTTGCAATAAAATTAGCTGTTTGCTGTTATATATTTTCTGATTCCTCTGACTGTATCCATCCATCTTGATGTGGGTCCACTTCAACGGTTCCAGCAGAACTGTCTTCTCAAGTGAGCGTTTTTTTTTCTCATGTTTCCAAAATAAGAGTCTTCAATTTGCTTATCTGGGCTTCAAGTGGAAGCTGAGTTTTGATTTGTCAAATATTTATTTGTTTTGAAAGTCAAGATCTGTAACAGTCAACATCAGACTCGGTCAACATCACCAGCCTAGTTCAGACCACTGTTCGGACACTGAGGTTACTAAGGTTAAGATTAGAGTTGGGTTACTAGAGATACAAACCGGATTCCAAAAAAGTTGGGACACTAAACAAATTGTGAATAAAAACTGAATACAATGATGTGGAGGTGCCAACATCTAATATTTT
>BRDA01063213.1:1708-14282 GCA_036984385.1 Crenuchus spilurus
GACAGGCCAGGGACATACTAGCCTCGTCCTCAAACCAGGCGTAACGGCCATCATTCAGTCTGGACAAAAGCCAAGTACAACCTGAGGCTGTCCCGACGGGGAACAGTGGTCAGGACAAGTATTAGAAATACCTGTCCTAGAGTTCCGAGTCGGTTCCCGGCCTCCCTCAGGACAAACCTCTGGTGTCCTAAAGTAGAGACGATAAACGTCTACTAAAACAGGAAAACCGTAGAAGTTCGGCCCTGGAAGTCGTACGTGACCTCCCGAGATACTTGAACTCCTCCACTTGAGGCAAGACTTCTCCACCCACCTGGAGAGGGCAAGCTACCGTTTTCCGGTCGAGAACCATGGCTTCACACTCGGCTGCAAACCGCCCCAGTGCATGCTGAAGGTCCCGGCTTGAAGATGCCAAAAGGACAAAATCATCTGCAAATAGCAGAGATGAAATCCTGTGGTCTCCAAACAGGACTCCCTCCGGCCCTTGGCTGAGCCTTGAGATCCTGTCCATAAAGATTATGAACAGGACTGGTGACAAGGGGCAGCCCTGTCGGAGTCCAACATGAACCGAAAACAGGTCTGACTTACTACCGGCAATGCGGACCAAACTCCTGCTCCGATCATACAGGGACCGGACAACACTTATAATATATCATATAATATATAATAATGTCATTTTGCACTATAATCATATAAAGGTAGTGAAAATTAGAATGCTTCTTTCATCTTTATTCGGTTTTACATTAGTGTTATGACTCTACTGAATCCACTTCTTTGTTTCACTTTTTGTCATTTGGGAATCTGCAGAGAAAAACTAAAATATGCTATAACTTATGATGTTATGCTTAAACATCACTTCTGACATGTTTAGAGTGGTGATGTCTTAACAGTACTATTTCTGCTATTAAAAGCTTGAACTTTATTGAAACAACATCAAATTATACTGAAGTATGGGGTTTGTAATAACATGCTTTAGCAGCCAGAAAAATGTTTTTAGTGTGTATTTACTTCTGCAGCTCTACTCTGTGAGTTCAGTTAAACACCGAAAAAGTAAATACTCTTTAGATACATTTAGACTCAGATAGGGGTGTCCCGATACAGCTTTTTCACTTCCGATACGATATCGATATGGCAACCTTGAGGAATGGCCGATACCGATATCGTCCGATAACAGTATCAGCACAAATTATACACTTTTATTACTTATTTTGTACTGTAAATTAAAAAGTCTTGAACAAGTGATATTTTTCAAACAGAAAACAATATTCAACAACAGCATGTATGAGAAAAACTGACCCATTTATTATTACCCAATGGGTAACATCAATTATAAACTTAAACAAGAATATTCAACTGAATATAATTAAAATAAATAAATTAGAAGACCCTGAAAAATAACCTCAATAAATCCAACAAAATAAAATATACTTTTAAAGCGCAAAACAACAATGCAAGGTCACTTATTTTTTTCTGTTCTTAGTCTTGACTAAAACAATAGTGTAAACAAAATAAACACATAATTCTTTTAACTTATTTAATTAGTCAGTTAACTAACTATGGCTCAGTCTCTGATTTCTGCAGTCCAAGCATGATATGCAGATTAGGAAGATGAGCATTTCAGCATCCTGAGCTGTCAGCTTGCTCCTGTGCTCCTCAATGATAATAGATGCTGAGCTAAAGAGCCTTTCGCTCTCAATACTTGTGCAAGGAGCACAGAGGAACTTGGCAGCTGTTGCTGCCAGGGTGGGAAATCGTGCTTGGTTGGCTCTCCAGTAATGTAAAGGATTGTTCTTACGTTCAATATGAGCCTCACAGAGGTAGCTCTCCATTTCAATGATTGCCCCTGGTGATCTGCTCAGAAGGACCTGCTGCTGTGCTGCTCTCCTCCAGTATCTCATCCAAGATACATCGTTATAGATTTGACCGAAAAATACTGCCACGCTGCCGACATCGCTGCTCTTTTTGGCTACTTTCACGTTAGCCCGCTATTGTTGTGATCACGTGGGGTCTGCATGCTGGATCCATTCGCGGCTGGATATAAACGCTGGAGTGGAGTAAACGGACTACTGGATTTGACTCCTTATATCGGAGCACTTTTATCGGAGATTTTTCATGCTGGCCGATAAAATCCTATAATGTTTTTATGGCTGTTATCGGACCTGTATCCGATATCAATATCGGATCGGGACACCCCTAGACTCAGATTCACACATAAAATGCATAGTCTGCTCCAAACACTGCTATGGCTGCTCCTGGTTGGTATTCTAAGCTGCTGTTTTGTTTGTATAAATGTGACGTTAGTGATTAACCCCCTTCACTCCCACACAACAGAAACAGAATACACAGAGCCAGCCTGTTTCATAGCCAGTATAGATGATTATTAGGGTAAGGGGTGCTGTGAGTGAGTGAACAGTAAAGACAAAGATTAGCTAACAACTATAGACTGTTAGGCCCCAGGGGAGAAAAAAGAAAAGAGGACAGATCAAAAAGACAGGTAAAATAATGTGATGAATAAATACTTTATCTGTTGCAGTCACAGTTTCCATCAGATGCTCAGAGCAAAGTTAGTAAATAGCTAGATAACACGACTCTAATTTAATGGATCTGACTGCATACACATTTCTGGTGACTTTGACAGAAACATGATGCAACACCTGACATTACAAAACAGCTGTACATGAGTGTTCTCCTTTAAGATTTCCATTGTTACAGTTCAGTTTGTAGCACCATAATTCATTCCATCATAAAAACACACATAACCCACCTAATATCCTCAGAGACTTTTGACTCAAAGTCATCAGGCACCGGTTGTTTACAAAGAGGGCAGTACATCTGCTCTGATATCAGCCATCTTCTGATGCAAAGCTGTCAGAAGATATGGTTGCATGATAATTCTACAGGGTCTCGGGGCTCTTCCATGCACAAGACTGCAGGCCGTACCTCAAAAACAAAATAACATTAAAATGTAAAATTATTATAATATATATTATATTATTATAACAATCTACATTTAACAATTGTTACATGGTTATGAAGAGAAAAGCACACATTAATATATAATGTAAGATCATTTAGAAATATTAAGTCATTTTGGAGTATTTAGAACATTTATGCTTATCAAAATTTTCACAAACTGTAAATGGAAGCAGCTGAGCTCAAATTATTCAGGAAAACAAAAAATGGGAAAAAAAGGTTTTAGATAAAAAATGGTTTAGGAGATATATAGTTTTCATACAGCAGTGATGATTTGGATCATTAGTTACAGATGTAACTATGGTTATGTGAATAATGTGCAAAACCTTCAGGAGCTTTTTTTGCCATCAAACATTAAAAACTGTCCTTTTTTGGAACAACAAAATAAACCGAGTAAAACCTGTCAGGATTTACCACTTCTGTGACACGTCTGTCCAAGAGAAAACTTGGGAGAGCACTGCAGCCTGAACTGAGTGGATGATGTGAAGACCCATCGGTCCATCCACATGTCCTCCAATAAGCCAGCTGCACCAGGCTAAAGTCCACCACTGGCAGACTGGACAGGACTCCAAGGTTCTGCCAGGCTCCTTGGGCAGCCACGGTTAGGACAGCGAAATCTATTAACTCAATGATAAGCGTATGAGCAGGGGTGTGGTGGACACTGTGTGAAGTAGCCTAGCAAGTCATGTTTCTGACTTATGTATTTTTGTCACCAGCTTGTCAATACAACTGTACTCCACACTTGAACAGTGAGGCTGTGGGCAAAGTAGTTAATCTGGTGAAACCACAAAAAAGTGACACAAGCATCGACATTGTGTCCTCCCATACACTGTGTGGTATGTATCTGTGGCTCAGAGAGCCGGCACCAACAGTAACAAGCACTGGCACAGCCCAAATTCAGCTGAGACTCTAACAAACATGTTGTAGATATATAAAGTTCATGAGGAGCTGTCACTGAATTGGTTCTGTTGTGAACAGAGAAAGAAGAACAGCTGTGACACAGAAGTCATTTTGTTGGTGCACACTCTTGGTTTGCCATCACTTACCTCCACTTCAAGCACCGACCTGGTGGTCAGGAGGTTTGAAAGATAAATGATCTGAGAGGTAGAAATAAAAATCTTACTTGAATATGAGGTCACTTGCTGTGTGCTTGCAGGTCTTGAGTATTTCAATTACAGCCATAAAGGTGTCCTCCATTTTCATGTCTGAGTTTCTCTCAAGTACCTTTAATAAAAAGTCACAAATGTACTTGTCACTTCACAACACAACGTAGAAAGTCTAATAAGTTCTTCAGTGCTACTTTAAAATTATACAAGCATACAATTCAGTTTACAATAAAATGTATTATCTCTAATTGGTGCTTGACTGGTAAGCCAACGTTCATGTTTAAATTAATCAACATCTACACATGTTAAGTCTGTCTGTGCTAAACCTGCACAGTAACATGTAATATATCTAATACTTTTTGGGGGAAATGAGCTTCCTGGTTCATTCTCTCTCTCTTCTGAGGCGACAGAAATATCAGCCAGTCAGAGAAGCAGCAGCCAATCACTGACCTGCTGACACAACATACAACATACATTTAGCCAGTCAGCATCCTCCAATCTTCACTTCTGGCCCCCAGCAGAGTGTGTCAGTGGTTTTAGGAGCGTCTGACGTTATTGATGTAATACATGTGTGTAGAAATGCTAATATTTAGTCTTAATAGTGTTTTTGCTCATTTGATTGTAGATGTTAGTGACTCAGCTGCTAATCTAATGATACATACTGTACTTTCTGTCTTTACACATTTACATGTAATGACACTTTTCATTCACTATTAGTCTTTAATGACTATTAAATAGTGACGTCATCACAGAGCTCTGCTGTCCTGCAGTCTGTGTTCAGTAATATTGGGACTGAATATGACTCAAACAGCCTCACCTACAGTATTTATCACCAGCTGACACTGACTACCATTACCACACATACTACAATTTGGGTTATCTAGAATGTTTGATGAAAACATACTTACAGAAGAAAATAATTTTTTCTCTACCTGTTTCATGACAATAATCAAATGTTGTTTTTTATAGCACCATAAAGGTTCTATATAGGACCCTTTAAAATGGTTCTGTATAGTACCAAAAAGGGTTCCACTAGCATTATGAGCAAAATAATTTTTAATACTTATAGAATAGGGTTCTTGCAGGTTTCAGTGAGTTAAATTTAAGACTTTACGCCCACGGAAGACAACAGTGGTGGATGATCACAGAACAATTTCTGGTGAGACTAATAAAACTAACTTTGATACGGATTACATGCATAAGATTTGAGCTCGGGCTCGACATGTTGTCGGGTGTCACAACAACAAATATGTGAATAAAGCACGTGCTTTAAACACCAGCAGCTTCACAAACACTGTGTGTGTCCGGCGCCTTTTGCTTTGCACTTTATACCAAATAAGAAGGAAAGGAACCTAGCATGGCTTGCAGCATTACAACTTAAATATCCTCCAAATATATATTATATATATATGCAGGACTTGCCCAACCCTGCAATGCACAAGCAACCCAGTGTCTCTGTGTCTCAATTACTCCAGTTTCCCTTAGCATTAGCATAAGCATTAGCCACACCTGGTGATTACCTCAGCTGACAGTCTGACTCGGCTCTACCTCAGCTTTAAATGAAGTCGCCGTGTTAGTTAAACACTACCTTACTTATTTTGTTGCTATAAAGGTAGTTGTATGCCTCTGTGCTCTTATAGTTCCGTAGTTCTTCACCATCTACACTCTCAGAAAAGACGAAGTAGTTCACTATATCAGTATAGCTAACTTCAAGCCAGTTTCATGTTATCTGCCCACACTTTTAGCATGGAGGGATGGGCTACTTTCAAAACACAGTCACCACAGCTTTTTAATGCGTCCTTACTGTGCAAACACTTCGTATTTTTGGCCACATTTGAGGCATTTAGCAGATGCTTCTATCCAAAGCGACTTACAATTGGGGGTTAGGTGCCTTGCTCAAGGGCACTTCAGTCGTGACCTGCCCGGGGCACTTCAGTCGTGACCTTTAGGTCACCAGACCAGATCCTTAACCACTAGACCATGGCTGCCCCATAGGTTTTCCCTTGCCTTTGTCGCCTTTGGTTTGCTCGTATCGGGTTTTGACTGATGCTTATCATGTAAAACTGCTTTGTGACAATAACCATTGTAAAAAGTGATATATAAACACATTTTGATTGATTGATTGTAATACAGTGGAGAATTAAATCAATTGTCTTGTGAATGTATAACTGAGGCGTTAAAACCATTAGGATCTAAAAATCCTTATTCCCTGATGAATAGTTGAGGGTGAAGAGCATCAGATGTCTTACATTAGATAATTGACTGGAATGGGATCTGAAAATATAGATAAGAGTAGAGAGGAAGAATAAGGGGATACTATGCTTTAAATGCAATATTCATGGTAGATATCTTCTGTTTTCCATTATGATAAGTTATGATTACTATTACTACTATTATTATTATTATTATTATTATTATTATTATTATTATTAAGTAATAGTAGTAGAATATGTACAATTTATACTGATTTTAATAATAAACGTGTATTAATTTTAAATACTATGCTACTACTAAAAACTTCAACAATAAAATCACTAATATGAAATCCTTAAACTATAAAACAGTAAAGGAAATGAAGGACAAAGTACAATTAAAAGAAAATTTAAGAGTTATACACCTGTATTTTACATTTTGGGTGAGTTTCAGCTTGTGAATGGCGGCCTTCTGTCAGGCATTTTCCTGGAGAGTTTGAGACCTGGCAACCGTGTAACTGGCAATTTTAGCTTAAAAAAACAATGTAGTTAGCTAGCCAACAATTAGCTACCCGTGCTAACTGTGTGGCCCAAAAATAGCTTTATGCCACTGTTAACTCAACTCACAATATATAAGTTAGAGAAACACTAGTTAAAGTTACACAAAACGGCTTATTCACTAGTTTGCTTGCAATGAGTAGTTAAGCTGAAAAACAGTCCGTGCGTTAGCTGAAGCATCTGATTGGAACTCTCCATTCTACCTTAAAAACACAGCGTTTGCATTGGTGAAGCTGTCGTCGGGAGAACGTATCTGACCGCATATTTAAGGTGGAACGGGGAGTTCCCATAAGACGCAGCTAGCTAACTAGTTTTGTCTGTTATGAGGTTATCATGGGCTTTTTAGTTCCCACAGCGGAAGTCCGCCCAAGAAACAGAGTGAACAGTACTACATTTACACTGATGCATTTAGTTGACGTTAGCAGAAGTCAGCAAAACTAACGTCTGATTAGACCACGCTTTTTTTCTGGCCGTTTTTAAGACTTTTTAAGGCCTTAAATTTAAAGTTTGAATTTTAGACTTTTTAAGACCCCACAGGAACCCTGTAGAACCCTTTTTGCGAAGAGTGTACGCTACATACTGTAAATCTCTTGAATTTTCTTCTGAAGTAAATATTATGGAAAATGTTAAAATTTCTGACCCCAAATTGTTGAAGATTAATGTATATACAGTATTTTTATGCAGTATACTGTATGTGTACAGAAAAGACAGAATGATAATGGTAATGAATAAAAGCTGTTTAAGTTCTTACCCTCCTTATTTTTTGAGATTGCTCTATAACCAGAGGCTTCAGTCTCTCATCTTCAGCCTCAAAACCCAACAGTATGTGCTCCACAAACAGAGAGAAGGTGAAGATTCTCCTCCAGCAATTGCTAGGACACACACGGTTAGCATACACATAATTAAAAGGTAAAACATTTATGAGAAATGATTAGAAATGGTTGGAATTCTGCTAAAACTCACAGAATATGCTCTCGACTCCTGTCACCATACTGTTTAAGGCTGTTCTCTGAGCAGACCAGTTCAATGGGGACCTGTAGTCTTTTTACTTGTCTCAGCCAGGACCGCTGCTCAGACTCCACATTTAAATCATGCAGCTCAAGGTGTTCCACACAGGCGAGGGCACAATGTATATCTAAAAACTTAAGGGAAACATAAAAAATAAATGGCCTAGAAGAAATTTCACATCACTAAAGGTGACTTTTCTCTCTACAAGAGTACACTGAGGATGTACTGTATATTTCATTTAGTAATGGAGTTAATGTGAGCAGTGGGCAAAAATATTGTATACATTGTATACAAGTATAAACACTTGCCATCTCATTTGCGTCCATTCCATGTGGATTTCCTTGCAAGAAAATGACCACCTGAGGCAGGATGGACAACATCCTGGAGACGTTCTGCAGACGTTTCTGGAATGTGTGGTAAGCAGTGTGGATTAGAGGCAAAGAAGGCTCACTTTCCAGTGAGATACCTCGCTGCTTACACAACTGATTCACACAGCTCAGTAGGGCAGCACACAGCAACTACAGGAAACAAAGCAGCTTTGTTAGTGTACACTCTTAGCAAACATGGATCCATATAGTACCAAAAACAGGTTCTTTGGCTTGTAACAATAGTGGAACACTTTTTAAAGGAGCCTTCATGATGTTATAAAGAGCAATGTTTTGTTTGTCCAAATTTATTTCTACATTTAATAGAAAATTATTTAATGTGTAAACATTTAAAGTTGAAAAAATTTAAAGTTGTGCTGCAGAGCTCACTTCACTAAATGACTGCTGACCATATTATACTAACTAATAACTGTTTACTGACTTAATTCAGCTCATTTACACTATTCAGCTTCAGTCAGTACATCAACATTATTTTTATTATTATTATTATTATTAATATTATCATTATTGTTGTTATTATTATTATTAATAATAATATTATTATTATTAATATTATTATCATTATTGTTGTCATTATTATTATTATTAGTGATGATGTTGTATTGAGTCCACAGTAAACTGAACCAGTACACACTGAAAAACATCTAACCTAAAACTAACCAAATCATAACCCACCAAAGTCGGCACACTGTGACACCATTCTAATAACGTACATACGCAGAACCCTTTCCTGACCTGTAGAACCCTTTAGGCATTCAGAAAGTTCTGTGTGTTCATGCTTCTAAAAAGAACCGGTATAGAAATAGAATTTTACCAAAACACTTTTGAAGAACCCACATTTTTAAGAGTGTAGGTATAGAAGGTTTTAATACTAATAAAATATGAATTATGAAATGTTACTAAATATTCTTACTTGTTGCTCAGCAACTGTTGACATTTTCATTGTTAAAGTGATGAAATCTTGAAGATATCTTTGGAAAAATTCATTCTGCATTTTTTTGTTCACACTTCCAAAATATTCACCCAGCACAGTTCTCTTGAACACATCTTCAAACTGCTTATTGGTTTGACCTGTAAAACAGGAAAGGGGGATTTATGTCTGCTTGAAATATTATTTTTTGAATTAAGTAACAAATAAAAGTACACATGGGGACATAATCACCCTCTCTCTGTAAATTGTTCACCCAGAGGTCATCTAAAAGCTCTTTGATCCTCCAGCTGAAGGGCATGATGCAGGACATAGTTCTTCCCGCTGTCATATGACTTTGAATCAAGATGGTCTGTGACTCTGAGCTACGAACAAACAGTGCAACTATATTTAAGTGTAATACCAAACATTTAAGAAGTAATTAGTTTTTCATTATTGAGTAATTTGTTTATAGTTAATGTAAAAAATTCTAACGTTTTTGACTAGTGACTTACTTTTGGCTCATCTGAACGTATGCTATATCAAGCACTGACTTGTCTCCAAATATGAGAAGCCACAAACGCTTCATCTGATCCTCACAGTTTCTGTCAAGCAGAAGGTCCAGATTGCAGTTACGGTCAATGACAGAAATCACATGAGCCAGGAGGGGAGTGACCACTGTCTGTATTCTTCGCCACAGGGTATGCCTAATGACAAATTATACTCTACTTGACAACTGTTTACAAAACATTAAAGACAGAGAAAAAGGCAAAAAAAATCTCTGTATTGAAATGACTCACTTAAAGGTGCCTCCTTCTTGCAACGCTTCAATATTGGCTGCTTCTCTGGAAACCCAGTTTCTAGGCATATCGGTACTATTCTCCCGGGCTTTCAACAGGAGATGAAGGCGCATTTTTAAAGTCTCCATGAACATAGCTAGTACATAAGAAAGCACATTAGACATATTCAAATTAAGTTTCACAAATCACACGGATACTTATCACAGAAATCATTTGACATACAAACCTTTCAGCTCATCACTGTCATCCAGCAGTGTAAGTAGGATGTCTACTCTTCTTGTACTAAGGTTGCCACTACCTTCCAGATCCCTTAGCATGCTCACAGCACTCTGAACACAGCTATACACCAGTGCAGTTGTGTCAAACACTCTGTCCATTTCCTGTGATACATATGTGCACAGTTATGGCATATCATTACAGTTGTTGACTGATGACTAATAATGTTGAGTACAACTGACACTGTACTTACAGAATCCTCAGACTGCACAAGCTCAGTGTCTTGAGCCTCCACCTCTACACCAATCATTTAAAGCACAAACAATCATTTAAAATGAAATTTATAGTCAATTCATTTAAATCATGAGTATTTATGAAGGAATACCTTCAGGTTGCTTTGTGTTTTCTGCAAAAAGATCACAAATTGATGCATTTATCAAGTTCTGAACATAAGACATGAAGTCTTGAGAACTTCTGAGGTCATCAATGTGAACTGACATCCAGTGTCCTTTTGAAAAACAGTAAAGACAATCAATTAAAACAAAAAGTTCTGTGTTCTTTGTATACATGATGTAATTAAAAGTCCTGTGCAAAAGTGCCTAAGCCCAGTGCCTTTATTTGAACCTTTAATTTGGCTGTACTTGTGTAACTGTGTGAGTAAAAACACCAGGTTTCACGAGAATAAATTTAAGTATATGGTTCCAGGTGTGCTCCTATTTATTTGTTAAATTCCATCTGCAGCTCATTTAACATAGTAAAGGACTGATTAGCCAAACCATCCTAACATTTTATCAATTATTCTACAAATAATCCCTTACCAAAAAGCAGTATATGCAAGTGTACTTCAAGTATACCAATTTTAAACTAAAAACTAGAAAAGTGCATTTCCTGAAGGAAACGCAGGATGTTGCACATTGCTAACATGGCTCACATGCTAAGGTATCCCAGATGGTTTGTAAGGTAATGCTGTGGTATCTGTGGTGGTTGTTATGGTGTTGCTAATTGGTTGCTAAGGTGTTGTTATGGTTTCCATGGTGTTTGCTAAGGTGTTGCTATGGCATCCAAGGTGGTTGCCAAGGTGTTGCTATGGTATTCGAAATGGTTGTTAAGGTGTTGCTATGGTACCCATGGTGGTTGCTAAGGTGTTGATATGGTATCCATTGTGGTTGCTAAGGTGTTGATATTCTATCCATTATGGTTGCCAAGGTGTTGATATGGTATCCATGGTGGTTGCATAGGTGTTGCTATGGTATCCAAGGTGGTTCCTAAGGTGTTGCTGTGGTATCCCTGGTGGTTGCTAAGGTGTTGCTATGGTATCCATGGTGGTTGCAAAGGTGTTGCGATGGCATCCATGGTGGTTGTTAAGGGGTTGCTATGGTAGCAGAGGTGGTTGCTAAGGTGTTGCTAAAGTGTTGATATAGTATCCAAGGTGGTTGCTAAGGTCTTGCTATGCAGGGCTCTAGAGTGCGACCAATTTGGTCGCACATGCGACCTAATTTCTCGATGGTGCGACTAAAAAAAATCTGAGGTCACACCGGTGCGACCAGCCGTTTGAAGGGAAAAGGCCCCCCATGTGATCAAGAATGGAATAAAAACACTACTGTTTGTTTGTGCTGCGATTGTGCAGGGGGGTATTCCATAAAGCAGGATTTCCAAGTTAGCCAGATAGTTTAAGCCATACTTTGAGGACTGACCAATAGGGACGTCCTGCTGCTCTTTTCTCATTGGACAGGTTCGATTTCGGGGTTGCGTTACCTGGCTAAACTGAGAAAGCCTGCTTTGTGGAATACCCCCTGGTTTGTGCCATTGAAAGCATGGTTTGTGCTGCTTCCATTTTAAAGATATATTAAAATGCATTTTATTACCTGTGATGTCACTCAGCCCCCCATAGGTCACCAAATCGCACCAAATTGGCCTCATTCCTTTGTGCTACGTTTGTGCTGGTTTGTGCTGTTTAATTCTCTAGTTATAAAGCTTTATTTCTCCTAAGATTGCTACCTTGCCGTGGTGGAGAAGCTTGAGAGAATCTTTGAATCTAAGAGCGATACCATCTGGAGCTATGCTCCTGGTAGGGCCACCCTTGATGGTAAGGTCGAAGAGGAGGTCCCAGACAAAGAGCGATCACACTCCCCATCCATCGGGACCTGGAACTGTGGGCTGCAGCATGGTTCTTACAGCTTTTGGTGTTGATTAAATAATATAATTACTGTAGATTAATACAATAATTACATTAAAATGAAGAGACTAAAGCTAAATAAATTAATCTTTTTACATTTTAACACTAGAATTCGCAAACCTCCGAAAATTTTCGGCATGATACTAGTGTGCGTTCAGGCCTGTCCCTGTCTTAATCCCCCACTCAGGAATGTAAAACATTCACACCTCGCTGCGCTGCTTGTTGTTATGCAAAATAAGCACGCCTTCCCCCCTG
>BRDA01063214.1:0-11174 GCA_036984385.1 Crenuchus spilurus
ACAAGAAACAAAGCGAGAAAAACAGTGAGAAACAAAATCAGAGAAACAACGATAAACATATTCAGAGAAACAATGACAAATTTATCTATATGTGGCCTTGGGAAAACACGCACAGAGACCAACAAATTAAAAATTGGGGTTTCTTTATTCTGGTGATCTCTACCTGAGATCGTTTTATATATGTATGGTTACACTTTTTAAAGGCAGAAAATAAAAAGATACAGAAATAAATAAAAGAAATTCCTCTCTTTACAGACTCAGAAAAATAAAATAGTACACAAAATGTGACCTACAAAGTACAATTTACTAAAGATGATCTACTAAATACGGTTGACTAAATAGGGTTGACTAAATAGGGTTGACTAAATACAGCAGTGGCAAAAGTGAACTGCAGTTAGCTAAAACTCAGAGAGCCCTAGCCCTCCCAAACTCACTTGGCAGGTTCACACACCACACTGGTTAGAAAACACTTGCACAGCCTCGTGCAGTACAGGTTTAGCTATCCGTCGCCATCCCACTTCTAACCATAATGAGGCAATCACAGCAACCAAGACGCATGTGCTTCACAATCACCACAGATTCTCACTGTCGCACTGAAAACGATGACATCACACAGCGCCTGGTCTCTCTTAAAGGGCCATACACATAAAGTGCTGTAACCTTCTGATGCTCACTGAAACATCACCTGGTTACATTCTTCCCTGCCTACTAATCAACGTCCCCGTTGATTGCGTAAGTGCTTTTAACCTCTTTTACTGCCTCCCTAAACAAAACGGTACCTAAGCTAGAAAGGATCTGTGAAACAGCAGCTGAAGTCAAAGGTATAGAATGCCATGCCGACTTTGGCTCATGATGAATATTAGAATGCAAGCCTGCATTTGATCTTTTGGTTCTACGAGGAGCAGGAACAGGTGGTGTTCCTGGTAGCTCTGGTTCAAGACTACATTTAACAGTCAAGTCAGGCACAACAACAGGGTCAGGCTCAGAGACTACATGTACTGTGTTCTTAGGGACTGATACTCTTTCAATTGGAGGGGTCCTACTTGGCTCAGGTGCAGCATCCTCTGCCAACAGTACATCATCATCATCATCAGTGCTCTCAGAATCAGACTCCATCAACTCAGGAGTAGCCAGTACTTTATCTGGGATTTTAACTCTCTGGCGTGCAGTGGGAACAGGTGAATTAGGGCACGGTCTAACATCTACTCTGTTGACTCTCCTAGATGGCCCTCCTTCCACAGGTTCAACTGTGTATGTAGTATCCTGAATTGCAACTACACGATAGACATCTGGTCTCCATGCATCCTGAATTTTGTTTCTGCCCAATGGTCTATTTCTCAGGTACACCAGCTGATTTACTGAATCTTCTCTGATGTGCTGCCAGCCAATCATGTCTCTGATCATTAACAGGCTCCTTCCCTAACAGAGCATCCACAGGAAGATGCGGATCTACACCAAACAATAGGTAATACGGGGAAAACCCAGTAGTAGCATGCGGGGTCACATTGTAGGCATAAACAAGTTCTGGCAAGTGTTCAGGCCAACGTCGTTTTTTGTCAGTAGGTAAAGTACAAAGAAGCTCGTGCAAAGTCCTATTGAAACGTTCACACTGTACATTTCCAGTTGGATGATGGGGTGTAGTACGGCTTTTCCTAACTCCATACAGCTTACATAACTCTGCTATGACCTCACTCTCAAAGTTACGGCCCTGATCAGAATGTATTCTTTCAGGCACACCATACTTCATGAACCACTCTTTTAACAAAACTTTTGCTGTGGTGTCTGCTTTCTGATCACGCGTTGGGACCGCCTGTGTGAACTTGGTAAAAATGTCTGTCATTACCAACACATTCTCCCGACCATCCGAGGCAGGATCTAATACAGTAAAATCCACTGCTACTACTTCCAGTGGACGTGAGGCAAGGAACGACTTCATAGGTGGTCTAATTTTGGGCTGTGGCATCTTTGTCAAAATGCAACGTTGACACTTCTTAATCCATAACTCAACATCTGAATACATACCAACCCAAAAACACCTCGATCTCAACAGGTGCAAAGTGCGCTCTATGCTTTGATGTCCCATAGCATTATGGACACTCTCCAGAACCTGTTGTTTTAGACAATCTGGAAGTAACAACTGAAAGCAGGGTCCCTCCTTTCCATCACACACCCTGTATAATAACCCCTCATGTTCCTTAATCTGCTTCCACTGTTTCAACAGTGACCGAACTGGTTTAAGCAGAGCCTTCCTCTCACTCCCAACTGGTCGTTTGTTTTGTTCCCAGTAAGTTCTAAAAAGTCTAAGCACTGGATCCTGATGCTGAAAAGTGCACAATTCCTCCCTAGAATAGCCAGGAAGTGTTGGCATACACCCCTCAAAAATGGTTGTTATAGGCTCAGTACCAGCTTCAATAGCTCGAACTTGTCTGACCTGAAAACTTCTAACACCTGCAGAAACAAGCTCAGAGTCCAGAGATGTTCCCTTATCAATAGCATGACAAACAGCCACACAGTTATCAAACTCTGCATCCTCTGTGTAAACTTCAGGCTCCCCTGCCAATCCGTGCCTAGACAGTGCATCAGCTGCCATATTACAGCTCTCTGGGCGGTACTGCATATCAAAATCAAAAGGGGCTAATTGTGCCACCCACCTTTGCTGAATTGCTCCTAACTTGGCACTCTTCAAATGGCACAAAGAATTATTGTCTGTCACCACAGTAAACCTAGAACACAGCAAATATCCACGAAATTTCTCGGAAACAGCCCACTTCAATGCCAATAATTCCAACTTCATGCTGCTGTAGTTCTTATCATTCTTTTCAGCATTTCTAAGACGTCTGCTAGCATAAGCTATCACTCTTTTCTTGCCATTTTGAAGCTGGTAAAGCACTGCTCCTAAGCCTGTGCCACTAGCATCTGTCTCCAAGATAAAAGGACAGCTAAAATCAGCAAAACCTAGAAAAGGGGCACTGGTTAGCTTATCTTTCAAAACATCAAAGGACTGCTGGCATTCTGTAGTCTATCTCTCCCTAAACACCCGATTTGCCTTGAACCCACTTCCTACCTTTAAACAGCAATTTACTAAGTCATGAAGGGGTCCTGCTAACTGAGAAAATCCTTCCACATACCTCCTATAATAGCTACAGAAACCAAGGAAAGATCTCAATTGCTTGACTGACGATGGAATGGGCCACTGCTGGACAACGGTCACTTTGTCAGGGTCTGTACCTATTCCCTCTGCTGAGATCTGATGCCCTAAGAACTTCACCTGCTGCTGCAAAAAATGACACTTTTCTAGCTTAATCTTGAGACCTGTATCTTTGAGGCATCTAAGAACAATATCTAACCTTTCCAAATGTTCCTGGAAAGTTGATGAATACACCAGAATGTCATCAAGATATACCAACAAAATCTGGAAGGCCAGATCATTCATAGTTGCTTGCATCAACCTCTGAAATGTGGCAGGTCCATTGCAGACCCCCATCGGCATACGCCGGAACTCATATAATCCAAACGGCGTTGAAAATGCGGTTTTAGGTCTATCACATTCTGCTACTGCCACCTGATGGTACCCGCTTGCAAGATCTATAGTCGAAAAGAACTTGGTACCTTGTAGGGCGTCAAAGCTCTCATCTATGCGAGGTAGGGGAAAGGCGTCTTTCTTGGTTTTCTGATTTAATTTCCTATAATCCACACAAAGACGTATACTCCCATCTGTTTTACGTACAATGACCACAGGTGAAGCATATGAGCTCACACTCTCCTGAATGACTCCTTTTTTAAGGAGCTTTGAGATATGCTGTTTCACCTCAGAGTACTGGTTTGGAGGAACTCTACGGTAAGGCTGGGTCACATGCACATCATCATCAAGATTAATTTCATGCTCCACCTTATCTGTATAGCCCAAGTCCTCATCCTCAACCGCAAAGACATCCAAGTACCTAGACAGCAATGCTCGTAACTCAGCCTGCTGGTCAGCTGTACCTCCAATGTCTAGTTGATCTAATACTGACTGCACATGGCTTTGAGTTTGAGAATCTTTTACATTTACAGTGACTTGCTCAATGCTTGCTGAATTGCGCTTAAACTTCACTTCACAGATTTGCTCATCCATGACATGCTCCACTTTAGACCACACACCAAGCCTTGACCTAGCAGGAAGCCAAACATCTTCACTAGAGACATTTATTACTTGCACAGGAGCTGTATGTTCACTAGATTCAACTAATGTAGGTACAACTAGAAGACCTTCAGGACAATGTGTGTTTACTGGCTCCAACACCATATAAGAATCTGTCTCAACACCTTTGGAAAACCCCTTTGCATAGACTGTGACAACAGATTCAGCTGGTATGTGGATGAGCTCCTTTCCTACTACTCTTGCCATGGTCATCTTGTGTATGCTGCATGACTGCACCTTTTGAAAAGCACTTCTCCAATCAGAGTCAAGTTTTCCTCCTAAAGCAGTATAAAACTCGGAGTGCACCAGTTCCCTGCAACGGCTGATAATATTCATGCCAATAATGCCTGGAACTTCTGCTTGTGAACCCTGTGGGTCTTTCACCACCAAAAATCCACACTCAGGAATAGACATACCCATAGTTTCAACTTTCAGTTCTAAGTAACCCAAATATGGTATGTCCAGACCATTGGCGGCAGTTAGTCTAAGCCAGCCAGATGTAGCCAACATATCTTCCTCTTCACCATTCAAGTGTTTACGAAAAAATCCTTCAGTGATTGTGCTCACCTGGCTACCTGTGTCAAGCAGACATGACATAGTGACTCCCCCCACCTTAACTTCCATGACAGGACAGACACCTACTGCTCGCTCCAATACTTCAACCTGAGTTGCATTACCCCTGGCTGAATCAGTTGCATGTCCTTTAAGAAGACGATTTTTTACCACTAGGTCTTCTTTCTCCTTACTCCTGGACTCTGAGGTATCTACTACAGCATTATGCTGCCTCTGTGGACAGTTTTTAGCCACATGACCAGCCCTCTGACATTTCAGACATATGGGTCTACCATCCTCAGTGAACTTCAGCTGAGCCTTACGTCTGTATCTCACAAAGTGTACCCCCTTGTGCAGTGAGATCTTTAACTGCTTTTGTCAGTTCACTAATCGCTTTCCCTTGTTCGGCAACCACTTTTAGGACATCCTCTAAGCTAAGCGATTTCTGTTCACTAGTTTTAACTGCTGTACATTGTGCTATCTCAGTATACTTTTCAGACATTTTGTTCTTTGTTCTCACACCCTTCAATTCTACAGCCGACTCTTCTGTCATCCATAGGTATGCCTCCTCACGTACTTCCACTAGGGAAGATTCAGGTTTGTCTCTGATATACTTGCGAAGTTCCCTCCGTAAAGCCAAATCTCTAACTCCCTCTACAAACTGATCTCTCAGTCTCAGGTTAATCTGTCATTAACCACTGCATCTGGAGCTTGCTTAAGCAAGGAGCCAAGGGCTTGTGAAAGAGCATGTGAAAAATCACGTATGTCCTCACCTTCCTTCTGTTTGCAGCTATAAAAACTCTGCAATAGCTGAGGAACACTACGCTTATCTCTAAATGCATCTTTGAGATAATCAAAAAGATCACCAACTTGGTCACCAGCACCAGCATCACGCAAACAAATTTCCTCTAAAGCAGGCCCTCGCAAGAGTGAAATGACAAAATCATACTGTTCACTTGCTGACTGATTTCTGGCTCTTAGCACTCGTTCAACTTCTTCTATAAACTCATCCACTGATCTCCCATCTTTTTCTAACTCACCACTAAATGGTGAGATGTGACGTTCTCTAGGAACATAAACATAGGACCTTGCTGGAGGATTACTCAGGGAAGCTATAGCTGCCATAGCTTGTTCATGTTTTCTACTTAGTTCACTAATTTGGGCTTGAACATCATGTACAGCTTGTGCCTCATCAGGAGCAAAGTGTTCATCTTCTACAAATAACATTATCTTAGTGTTTGTTTGATAGTGTACACCAAGAAAAAGGATAAGGGTTTTTCAGCAGTCAACAGGAAGGAGCTGAAAGTGCTGTCATCGAGGGCACATCCATCAACCGTCAATACTTCTTCAGGGTCCCGGCTCCACCTCCAAAACACTGTCCTGGAAATCTCTTTGCCACTACCGTATTATGAAAATAAACCTGCCTTCAAAAAGTATTCACAATAGATAACACATAATTATATAAAATATCCAAAAGACCAGAATACCCCACTCCTGGTACCAAAATTTGTGGCCTTGGGAAAACAAATTAAAAATTGGGGTTTCTTTATTCTGGTGATCTCCACCTGAGATCGTTTTATGTATGTATGGTTACACTTTTTAAAGGCAGAAAATAAAAAGAAAAATACAGAAATAAATAAAAGAAATTCCTCTCTTTACAGACTCAGAAAAATAAAATAGTACACAAAATGTGACCTACAAAGTACAATTTACTAAAGATGATCTACTAAATACGGTTGACTAAATACGGTTGACTAAATACGGTTGACTAAATACGGCAGAGGCAAAAGTGAACTGCAGTTAGCTAAAACTCAGAGAGCCCTAGCCCTCCCAAACTCACTCGGCAGGTTCACACACCACACTGGTTAGAAAACACTTGCACAGCCTCGTGCAGTACAGGTTTAGCTATCCGTCGCTATCCCACTTCTAACCATAATGAGGCAATCACAGCAACCAAGACGCATGTGCTTCACAATCACCACAGATTCTCACTGTCGCACTGAAAACGATGACATCACACAGCGCCTGGTCTCTCTTAAAGGGCCATACACATAAAGTGCAGCAACCTTCTGATGCTCACTGAAACATCACCTGGTTACATATGTATTTACTACAGATGCGTAGCGCGCACTGTACAGTAAGATCTCTCGTCTTCCATTTCACTTCGGCATCCGACTGCTGCTCAACATTCCTCTTCACCTGCACATACATTTGTAGATATTTACTGAATGTTCTCACAAAAATATTTTATTAACACAGGATTCATTCATCAGCATAGGTCTTCAGCTGGGTCACAAATGCCAAGTCTTGCTTTATCTTGACCTAGCAGAGGACACAGGACTGTAAGACAGGCTATTTGTTCTTTCTAAAGAGAATGATGAAACCGAAAACTACATTTCCCATGTTAAATGAAATGTAAATAGGTATTCAAGTCCTCATCTGGGTGGAGTGTCCCTGTGTCTGTTTGTGTTTCTTCCAGGGTCTCAGTTTTCTTCCCACTTTTTAAAAACATGGAGGTTAGGTGCATTTGGTACTAAAATGATGTTGTAGTGAACTGAGGGGCTAAGGAAAGAGGAGTGGAAACACCCCTTACCAGGTGGTGATGCGTGGTTAACCACTTAGACAATATAATGGACAGCGTTGTGGGGAACACATGGCTGGAAGTGGAGAAGCTGATGTTCTGTGGTTTTAGAGGAAAGACTGAGAAATCATAATTTTATGAGAAGCAGTTTTATATGCCTTAATTCTGATGAACTGTAAGTGTTGAAGTATTATTATTGTTCACTCTTTTGTTCTCTCTCTTCCTCTTCTCTCCTTATTTATGGGACACGTCTTTACTATTGTACCATTTGCTTAGTTAACAAAGTTGGTGGTTAAACAAAGTTGGTGGTGCTCTCTTTCATTAAGCACACAGCCTGACTCAACACCATGTTAATGAGTCAGAGTTTTAGAGTGTAGAGGTTTATCAGTGTTAACTTCACACTTACATAAATTATATTTCTGCTCTCTGTATAAAGCCTTTTAGCTTTTATTCATGTTTGTTGAAGAAAAATAATCTTAATAAACTTGAATTTTGATAAATCATTTTACTGTTTTATTTTTACTATCTCTGTACAGTAATACTTTATAAATTGTCTAATCTGAACCACCATGTTTTCAGAAATCACAAATAAATTTATGGAAGTGGTTCCACTTACTCTCAGTACACTCTCTTCCTGTCAAGAGGTTCCCTTTTGACACACATACTGTAGTTTCGGTTCATTTTTAAGCCTTTCAAAATATCTACTGCTCCAGTCTGCAGAGAGTCATGTCTGAAACTACATACTGCACACATGTAAAACATGTCTGTGGATGAAGAGGGTATGGGTACTGGACTGGCTTGCACTCCTGGCCTGTCCCTGATCGAGACTGTGAGGAGAATATTGAAATAAAAAATGCAACAACTTCCCTATAAAAAGGTTAAAAAGGGTTTGCAGGAAGAATGGGAAAAAATATCCTGTGAAACACTATCACATATGCTCAGTGCAGAATGTCTTATGTTTTGTGAGAACAAATTGCAACATTACAAATTGAAAGTTAAATGTTTTAAAAAAATTTTTAGAATGTGTTGCAGGCCTGAAATGCAGGAAGGATATATACTAACAAATGAAATGAAGTTTACAAGACAAAACATGAAATATATTTTCTGCAATGAAATAAAAGTCAAAGTAATATGTGTTTTTACTTTAATTTTCTATATTGTAACTTTTTCTGATTTTGGGGTTGTAGAAGATTTTAGGCATGTTGGAGAAATCAGTATTTTCAGAGTTCAGAACAAAGTGTGTCTTTAATTTACCAGGAAATAATGTAACGAAGGAGAATAATATTAAGAGACATTGTGAAACAAAACATCACTCATTTAAGTCATGCACTGGTGCTAAACAAGAATTAGCAGCTAGCCTGTCAGCTCAAAAAAGTTTTTCATGCTAATTAAAGTGCAAGAAAATGCCACAAGGGCTCTTTATAAGGTAGCTTAACTTGACCAACATGGGACACTTTCCAGGGGGTGACTTTATAACACAGTGCTTCGCAAACATTGCTGGTATAATGTTCCCAGATGCAAGAATTTAACAACATTGCTGTGGTAAAAAAGGCAAGTGCTTAGTTGACCAGATTTGCTTTCTTTTTCAACTGATTTTCAATGACTGGCATTTCAGAAGAGCTCTTTGATTGAAAAAAAAATCATAAGTACAATAACAGGAAATGGTATTTTTGAGGCTGTGTCAGTTGCCATTGAAAATATGTGTCTCCATTGGAAAAAATATGTAGAGTCACCACTATTGGAGCCCCAGCCATGATGGATATGGAATGGCTACCATAGCCTACAGAAATGTTTGTGAGTCTGGAGGTCAGGCTTTGAAGTTGCACTATATTATACATCCATAACCACTCATCCATATCATAATATAATAAGTACTGTGCTGAAAACCATCAACGTAATATGATTGAAAGCATTGAATCACAGATGATTTTAGGCATTGCTCTAATTTCATGTGGAATATGCCAATATAATCTATTATAGTGATGTGCACTGGCTCAGTCAAGGCTCTATTCTACAGCAGTTCCTGACCTGAAATGGTTAGCAAACCTTACATTTTCAGTTGACTTATCACTAAAAATGCTTATGTGCAGTTTCAACTTCTTGAAAGGCAATGTAATGATACTGCCACCATGCTGACAGAACTCTGCAGTGGCTTAGTAAAGTCCAGATTCTTCTAATGATGCACAAAAACAATGATCAGTTTGTTTGTCTCCACACAGGGGCGTAGCACCCCCAATTCTACATAATACTATTTCCTTTAATATTTAAAATAAAATAAAATTCCAGACCTCTCCACACTTGGGGCCCTGGTAAACCATTTTTAGCCCACAAGTTCAGAGTCTGGATGGCCTGCAGGAAGAAACTCCTCCTCCTCCTCTCTATGTTTGCCTTCAGGAAGTTAAAACGCCACCCTGACGGCAGCAGAGATAAGAGTCCATTGTTGGGGCGCAAAGGCTTCATCGGTACATTTTTGGCTTTGATACATCATCGCTTGCTATAGATGGTCTGCAGGTCAGGGAGCTCCACTCGAATGATGCCCCTGCTTCCTGCTGATGTCTACTATCAACTCCTTTGTCTTGCTGATGATGAAGAGGAGATTATTTCCCTGGCATCAGTCCTCTAGTTGTTTAAACTATTCCAGTTAGGCACTTTTGTCATTTCTGGAGATCAGAATCAGAATCAATTTATTGTCAGTGCACATGTACAAGTACAAGTACAGCGGAATTATCATCAGAAGAAAACCAGTGAACACAATGGGGAAGGAGGGGAGATGATAAAAAAAATACCCCCCCCCCCCCTCATCCCCCAGACTGCGCCCTGGTGGGGCACAGTTTGGGAGCCCAGGAGGAAAAAGAAAAAAAAGTCACCTATTTCGCAATAAGCACATCAACAAGACATAGCAATGGTGGGGATATAGTAGGTAGGGTAGGTGGGTAATGACTTGGAGAGACCAGCGGCGACATGTGGGTCCGGCAGCGACCAGACCGCTTCTGCACGGAGCTGCATGCCCCTGCATGGGCGTCAAGTCATCCTAGGTCAGGAGTCGGCAACCCGCGGCTCCAGAGCCGCATGTGGCTCTTTCATCCTTATGCTGCGGCTCCTTGTGGCTTGGGAAAAAATTATAAGTATTTAATTGAAGTTGTATTTATTTGTTTTCGTTCTTTTTTATTGTAGTGGTTCTAAATTGGAAAATTACTGTGAGCTTGAAATATTAAAATAAAATATATATTTGTGCGTATTTTTCGGCGTCAGACTCGCCGAAAGCCAGTATATGATGAAAGTGACGTCCTACAGCCCTGATTTGATAGCAGAAGTCGCATTAACTATGGAGTAAGATCACTGTCAAAAATTCACACAAGCACAAACTAAATCGTACACGTATGTATAAGACTTAAATTATTACGGGTACGTTTTGAAATATTACGTTTTCTTACTTACGAATACGATTGAAAAGTGAACAAACACTCGCAAATACGTCACCGGGCTTCTAGGCCAAACACATCGAGCGGATGAACAATCGATTCGACACGCGTATGTGTGATAGTGGTTAGCAGCCTAGGCCACACTCAATACAACGCGTCATATCTAAATATGAACATGAAATACACTAACGAGGAAGACGGATGTTGAAGAAGAGAAAATAAGAAAAGTACCCTGTGTGTTTTTGTCCCTCCAGCAACTGACTAAACTGCTTCATTAACACTTAAAGAAAACATAACATTACTGCAAACCCTTCATTTACACATATGTATTTATCATGCATTTTACTTCTTACATAAATAACTTATAATGAATAAATGAAGTTTGTGAAATGACCACACAAATTAGGCAGACACTGTAATAATATATGTATTTACAATG
>BRDA01063223.1:845-21209 GCA_036984385.1 Crenuchus spilurus
AGAGAGAGAGAGAAGAGAGAGAGAAATGAAGAGAGAGAGAGAAATGGAGAGAGAGGGTCAGAGTGAGAGAGAGAGAGAGAGAGAGAGAGAGAGAAGTGAAGAGAGAGAGAAATGGAGAGAGAGAGAGAAAGAGTTAGAAAAACTGCCCTTGTATAAAAGCTCGATCACTCACACAAACGTACCATTATGCTTTTCCATAGAATTTGGAAGAAATTATTTAAAAATCAATGTACTCCCAGGTATAAACTGCCCGGTCAATGAAATCCAGTGTACAATGGCTTTCAAAGCAACAATTACAGGCAGCTTTTCAGGGCTTTTTAAAGTCTTTGGCTGTAGGCATGGCTTAATTCTGTCATTTTTTCATATATAATAACTGTGTATGTACAGATCTCCATGGATCTCAATACACCACCAATGACACAATACATTAAAGACACAAATAAAGCAGCTACTAATGTGAAACAATATGACTCAGCCCTATTGTCATTCAGTAATGTCTGATTCAACACAATATGACTCAGAATATGATGATTCAATGAGATTTGAAGCAGTTGGGTGGGTCATGTAGCTTCATCTGTGGAGTACACCTGAGAAACACTCGAAATATAGAATTACTGCTCACTAATTGTTGGCCACATTGCTACATTACTGTAATTTTTGAAGACATTGCAGAGTCTACACAATCCCCAGGTGGTTTCTAATGTGTTGCTAAGAGGTTACCAAGATGTTGTCAGGTGCTGATGGTTTGCCAAGTTGTTTGCTAAGGTGTGCATAGACGGTTGATATGGATTTGCATGCCTGTCATTCTTTATGGGGGAAAAAAGAATCTGATCAAAAATGAGTATTCAAGCTCACCATTCTCAGTCAGAATGAACATTTTGGGACAGTCAGTGTCAGTATCAAAAACAGGGCAAGTTATCAGAAAAAAATAAGTAAATGGAAGAAGAAGTAGAATAGAAATCAGATAATAGTCACTAGTGATAATAGCATAAGGCTAATTATAGTTATTATACATAAATTAAAGGTTTATCATCCCCACCACGAAAGAAGAAACTAAATTATTAATATTTTTTGGATAGGTTGTGTGCAATAATGAAGACTTTGTCTTAAAGACTCCACAGTTTTTTATTTACACATACAAAGAGATACACTTTATGGTAAAATCAGAACAAAAACTACAAAAAGTGTAAAATGAGATGCTAATTTTGTTCACTTTTTAAACACCACACGCATCTGTGTGGTTTGATGGTTTTTCAGATTCTGATCCAGTTCATTCCTTGTGGTATATGAAGCATTACTGGTTTGCATTCAGATGAGAACATGTTGCATTTCTAGTGGCCTCTAGTGGATATTTTTTTTAGCCTAACACACCTCTACCGATTGGTAGAGATGGCACAATCACATTGTGTTAACTTCAACACCTTCTTCAGCAAGATATACACAGTAATTCTGCCAGTGTAAAATCAACACTATTACATTTTGACACCCTCAGTGTTAATTGAACTCTAATAGTGTTGATTAAACACTGGCAGATTTACTGTGTAGTGACTAAAATGTGCTCTACCAAATGGTTGAGCAGGATGTTAAAGGGTTAACCAGTTTGTAAAATGTATATAAAAATCTACTGCACACTTATTTTTAAACTGTGCTAATTACATTACACTTATGCAAATTATGAAATCGTACCATCCCATTTTTTTGTGTTAGCATCAGGACAAGTCTTGCACTAATCTGTCTATATCTATGGGAAAAGTATTTTTCTTCTAAAATCCCCCCAGCTGTGCTCTTCTAAAGCAGATATTTTATGCTACATACATTTTTCTAATAAAATCCCTATTATTGTGAATACGAGGTCATGCAGTGGTTGATTTGATAACATTTCTTTGTTATCTACATTACTTGGCTGCAGACTACAACTGGATAATACGGTGGTGTTTAGTGGCAGTCTGATGTCTTTGAAGCATCGGTTCGATTTTTTTAATGTGCAGCATCTACCAATATCAGCATTTTAGCTTAGGATAAAGGGAACATATATTTGAAAGCTTTGCCAATAGGTAAAAATAGCCTAGAGTCCTTATTTGGGCATGCCACCAATTACAAACTGACAAATGACCTCAGCTTTCAGTTTCATATTCAAATGCAAATAAACAGATATATGCAAACAGATATTTATTTATTGAACAAATACAAACACAAACAGAACTCTGAACACTGCTAGCTGACAGCCTACACAGGTGCGTTCAACAGCCAGCACTGGTACATCGTCCAGCCAAGTGGTGAGCCTGCAGCTAATCAGGCTGACCAGCAAAAAAACAAGCATCTTCCTCTGACCTTTACACTCGTCAATATTACAGCTTCACTTTTTTCCACTCAGACGTGCATTCTGATTTTTCTCTTTTAGCGTTTATTGACTTCGTGTTTGCAGGAGTTGTGCTAGATAAAATTAAATAGTACTATTAAAACAACAGGTCAACAGGTCCAGTATCTCATCCTCCCATTCAGAGCTTTGTGACTTTCTTTTCTAAAATCTTCACAAAAGGGGAGGAGTCATATAAAAGCTGAAACTCTTCTTTCTACTCAACTTGTTCATTTCTGACAATTCTGAGCTGCTAATTAAAGCTTCTAATAAGCCTTCAGTTACAATAATGATTGATTTTTACTGATTTTTGAGTCCCAAACAAATAGAACTGAGCACTTTCCGCCCTTTTGTAGCAGGTGTAAGATGAACCACGTAATGTCCATTCAATGCCGTGCAGCCTCAAGTAAATTATTTCTAAAACTCTAAAAGCTCGTACATGTCAAATGTTCAGCAGTAGGCCATGAGTGGCTCAGTGGACTAAAGTTCTGTCACTATGATCTGAGGATTGCGAGTTTGAATCCCGATCATGTCGCTTGCCATTAGCTGCTGGGACCTGAGAGAGCAAAATTGGCCATAAGATGTCACTCTGTCTCCAGCACGAATAAGTAATGTCAGCTGTCTCAGCCATCTGCCAGGCGATCCATCAGAACTGGGCATCCTGCGCTTTCCTCCAAGTGTGTTAGTGGCCTGGTGGCAATGTATCGGCAGTAGTTCGAAAAGAGGTGGTGGCTTGATTTTACATGCATAGTCTGCACCTCCCTAGAGTCAGGAACATTACAAGGGAGGGTCAAAGACTGGCTGGGTCAGTTGGCCACCAAAATCACATTGGGAGAAAATTGGGTTAATAATAATAATAATAATAATAATGAAAATAATAATAATAATAATAATAATAATAATAATAATAATAATAATGAAAATAATAATAATAATAATCAGTAGTAAATTAAAAGATTTACAGTTTATATTTATATAAAACACATTTGCTGATCATTTAAATGGCTCTTGTACAAAAACAAAAACAAAACAAAACAAAAAACAAAAAAAATGCATTTTGTGTTTAATTCATGTGGTTACTGTTTAAAAACTTTAATATTCTATACTCTAAGAAATTACTGCTGCTCTCCTGTATGCATTTGAGCACATCCTGGTCACTTTGTCACCTGGATGTTTCTAAAACATGGCCAACATCTATGGATCCTCTCAATCTGACATCATTTTACAGTTTTCTATGAAAATGCATCTTAAAGTTGACTTTGTACCACAGTGCTACCCTTAAAAACATCTTCAGTAGCAGAGCGCATGCTAACACACTCTTAGCGAGGCTCAGCTGTTAGGGAAACAGTACAATGAAGATGTTCACACTGGAGAAGGTCAGATAGGAGACAGCTCATAGAAGGTCATGAAAATGATCAAAATCATAAATCCAGTAGAATATATGATGGCGAGTTTGAGTAAATTACTTTTACAGTATAAATACTGTGTATCTCTCAGAGCTACAACTGCCACATTCCTAATATCAACACTCCTGAACCAGAGACAACATCAGAAGTGTACCTGGACTAAGCAGAACAAGAACTGGACTGTTACTCAGTACAAAATCAGCTTCTAGAGTCTGAGAGACACACAATCCAAGATGTCTGAAGTCCAGTGTGCAGTTTCTGCAGTCTATGATGGTTTGAGCTGCTGGTGTTGGTCTGCTGTGTTCTAACACCACACTCATCAACATAAAAACAGCCTAAAACATGTCACTTACATGTAATGAATATAAAATATGCTAATTTACCTTTTTGGATTATAAACAAAAATGAACCTTTTCACTATATTACAGTTTTTAATTTTTAATGTATTCCTTTTTAACCAATCCCCCAAATGTAATGGTAGCCAATCAACCCACCCATTCACTAGGACTTCCCCAATTACTTCTAGGAGTGTGAATACTAGCACACACCTCCTCTTGATGCATGTGAAGTCCTTTTTTCAAACCACTGCCGTTACACCATCACTGAGCAGCTGACATTTTGAGGATCCCCAGCTCTGATACATCAGCTACCAGACACCTGAGCCAGCAGACATTATTTAGTAGTGATGGGAAGAGAGCGCCATCTACCCACCCAGAGAGGGCATGGCCAATTTTGCTCTCTCTGACCCCATCTGCCAATGACAAGCAGCATGATTGGGATTCAAACTTGTGATCCAGTGAGCTAGTGTCAGTGCACTGAGCCTCTCAGAGCCCTCAATATTCAGATTTTTTGATGTAAGACTGTGTCTAGTTTGTAATGCTCTACCCTCCACCCTTTGAGCACGTAGGTCAGTAACTGTGACTCTGATTAGGATTAAGCAGTTAAGATAGTGGATGGATGGATGGATGGATGGATATCGTAATACAAGCCACTGGGCTGCATTTTGAGTTTTATTTATCAATGTTTTATTGACTGTATTTTATTGAAGCAACCCAACTGACTCACTCAACACCACACATTTGTTACATCACTTCAGTAAAAGAAACCTGATGGGCATGTTTTTGAGACCAAAAATCATGTTTACTGGTCAAGTTAAGACAATGTTATCTCCCAAGAGCAGGTTCAAATCAGAGACAGCTAAATCTAATTGTTCCGAGTTCAGAAAATGAGGTTTATTGCCATGCTGACATTTAGGAAATTGTTATTCTGAGCTCCTACAGCTAAATTAACCCCAGGAGGATAGTCCGTAATCCTACAGGTACAGATGCGGGAAGCTGAATGGCAGAGAAAGAGAGAGGAAGAAAGAAGCAGTGTATTAACAATGAAATTAAATAAAATTAGCATTGCCACTCAAGCTCAGGTGAGACCTGTAACAATGACATGTCTCTCTTTCTTTTTCCTCGGTGATGTCCTGGAATCAGCGATTCGCTGGCACTTTTAAACGTGTTGTATGTCACAGTCCTTAATGAGGTTCACAAGCTTCTAGATCTGGGGCTCACTGCGTCCCCAGGGCAGAAGATGTTCGTTTGCTTTAGAAAACTTTTAATGAAGCTTCAGAACTCTTTCTATGAACTTATGTTCTTCATGGAGAGAGAGAGAGAGAGAGAGAGAGAGAGAGAGAGAGAGAGAGAGATACATTCACCATAGTGACAGGTTAAAGCTCTGTGACCGAAAGTCTTAAACATTATATATGATTCTATGGCTTTGTCCTGTTTTCATTTTTGAATATAAAACATTTCTTTTTTGCTCATCTGGCAGAGAAGGAGACTCAAGTCAGCAAACTCTGACTCATCCTTAACTGACTCGTGACTCAACTTGGACATGAGACTCCCCCAGATAGCATGAAGACTCATCATCTGCCAGTTGTAACTGGGCACCAACTACAAAAATGTTTGGTCTGACGTTCATATTACATTCTCTAACCAGCATGTCTGTAAAAGGGATTCAAGCTGACTGTCATATTACACCCAGTCACTGGTATGTTGGTAAAATGGGCTTGAAACGACTATCATATTACAATCAGTACCTGACATTTTGGTAAAAGGAGTTTAGTCCAACTTTCATTATATTCTGCACCTGACGTTTTGTTTAATAGGATTCAGGCCAACTGTCCTATTACACTCAGCACCTTGTTATGTCAGTTAAAAGGTCTTGGGTTCACAATGAAGTTTTAACCACTGAAAAATTACTTTTTATTTTAATATTATAGATTGTAATATTAAAGTAAATGATAATTATGAATTAGAATGAACTAAATATAATATTATTTCTGAAAATGCTGGACAAATAGCATGTCATTTTATCTGGGCCAAGCATTTGGGCCAAACATGGGTTGCTGTGTTGAATATCATAAATAGGGTGATCAGACAACAGTGAACATGAACTGTTGACCAGCTTAAGTCTTGTTTACATCAATTATGAACAAAAATTAAAAATCAAATTTTTTTTCACTGAAAACCCTGAAAATCTTTTTTAGTTATTTTGTCTGTTAAATAAATGTTTAAGTGAACTACCAAAAGAGATTTCAGAGATTTAAATTAGACTCTTTATATATATATATATATATATATATATGGTTTTTGTATTTAGGAGTATACATATATATATATATATATATATATAGTCCATTTCAGGTTATCTGAGTAGTTGTTTGTTGTATTTGTCACTGTGGATTTCTTCTTGTCTCCTGACAGCTTGCTAGCTTGCTTCCAGCTCACAGTGCTAACGCCAGTTTGTGTGTGTGTGTGTGTGTGTGTGTGTGTGTGTGTGTTCCTGTATTTCTCCCTGGTGGGGACTGAAAGTGTATGAAAGTGTATGAAAGTGACTGAATGCATGTCAGATCTGTAGAAGTGGGGACATGTTGCTGGTCCTGATACAGACTTTTTATATTATTAAAAGAACAGAAGCACTGACCTTTGGTTACTAAGCTTAAGTTTAGGTTTTGGTTTATTTTTGCTCAGTATTACACAAGTGAATGGAATGTCCTCACTAGTATAGTATTACCAAAGTGTTTATGTGTATGTGCCAGGTTTATACCATGTTGTTGGGACCAAAACCTGTTTAAACACTCAGGGACCTTTCTTCCTGCACGACTATGAAGCTGTGCCTGTGATGTAAATCATGAAATTATAAGACATATTTGAGGGTAAGGTCTGGGTTTTAAGGTTTTAGTCTATTGAATGTCCCCACAATTCATAGAAACAAACATGTGTGTGTGTTTGTGTGTTAGGGTTTTTTACCTGTGAGTGCCATGGACACAGAAACAATAAATGAGATAATTAAAGACAAATAATTAATTATTCATAAAATATGTCCATAATAAAAACAGCCAGTTCTCAATTAAATGCATGAAGAGTCTTAAGGTTGAGACTTAGCTTGTTATAATGTGGCTTTCTTGATGTTAAGCTAATGATGTATATCATCAGAATTTTATATTAAAAGTATTTGGTCACTGAAAGGTCAAAGTCTACATTCGTGTCCACTAGGAAGTTGCAGACATCATCAAGCACTGTGATTGGATAGAAACTTAAAGTTCTATGTTCTGAGATTCTGCCAAAGAGATGGTGTATAGATGTATAAAAATGAATGATACGAGGAGAGACTTGCTGAGCTGGTCAGAAAATATCCACACTTACTATATATGACTGCGGAGGATCAGAGGTCTGAGCAGAAACTGATTCATGATGAAATAGCCAGATCTACTGATCTACTAGTGTGTTAACAAAAGTGAACGGTGCTAAAAGTCAGCTAAAAGTTATAGAAACTTTATTACAGTTCATTTAAATCTAACTGTCCTCTGTAGCCAATTATTGCCAATTTTATCCCCTTCCAAATGTGGTAGTAGCCAATTAACCCATCCCATCAACTAGGGGGCTCTCCCCATCACTTTGCACTGTCCCTGACTCTAGGAGGGTGAAGACATGCACAATGTCTCCTCCACTGCGTATGATGTGGCCACCGCCTCTTTTTAAACTACCTTTGATACACCATCACTTGGGAGCCAACGTGCTCAGAGGAAAGCGCAGGATTCTCAGCTCTGAATGTACCAATCAGTAGATGCCTGAGCCAGCGGACATTGCAATGTAAGAGTGATAGAGAGAGAGAGAGAGAGCCATCTACCCACCCAGAGAGAGCACTGCCAATTTTTGCTCTCTTGGGCCCCGGCTGTTGATGGCAAACAGCATGACCGGGATTCAAACTCGCGATCCTCTGGTCATAGTGTCAGCGTCTTAGCCTGCTGAGCCACTCTGGGCCTCATTCGCTGTTTTGTAATCACAAATAATTGAATAATTCAAAATGCTATATCTCGGAAAATAGAAGAGATAATTGGCAGAATTTTTGTGTGAGGATTCCTTTAACAGTACTTTACAAATGTTACAAATTTACAAATATTAATAAATAAAATTTACAACTTGTAAACTTGTAAAAAAAGACTTTGGCTGGGTTTTCCCAGGTGGAGTCACATATATGCACCTCTGCATCCTTACAATAAACCCATCAGAAATGTCTTGGTGAAGATGTAGAAGGAATTCAATGTTTTGGGGTTTGACTGAAGGCTATATGACACTAAAATTGCAGGATTGTTTTTTTAGTTTTTTTTTTACCCAAAATGTTGGGTTGGGTCCTTTTGTTTCTGTAGCTGGAGCTCATTAACTTATTAGAAAAAAGAATGATAGTACATAAATGTTAATTCTATGACCATTTTTTACCTGGGTTTGAACTCTACCTCCCGCCCAAGTTTTGGCATCTACATCTCCAGCCGTACGTAATTGAACACACTCATGCACACACACACAGTGGATTATGTGGAAGCAGGAAACTATCACACCTCAGAGAAATGCAATTTCTGATTTGAGATTCGGGTTCAGTAAGAGGTTGCATGGGTGTGATGCTCACCACACTGCAGCTGAGGAGAACGTACAAAAGCATTTGCACTCCGACCAACACTTTTTACCTGCAAGCGGTGTGTTTTATAAGTCAAAGTCACGAACTGTGTTGATAAAGCCCAGCCTGGCTGTCAGACTCGCTGAACCTATCTCTCATTAGCAAGCTTTTAAAACAACCTCCTGCTTCTCCTGCTCGCTGTTATCTGATCTGCTATAAATAGAGAAATAGATTTCTTTCACTGTTATTCTGCACCCGGGTCTATGTCTGTGTGTGAGACCAACTGACGCCTCCATGTTAAAATGCATTTACATATAAAAATAATGAGAAGAAATGGGAAAAATCTACTTTAACAATGAATTCAATGTCACAAGAACCAATTTACTTACATATAGTGTGGCATGGCTGCTTGGATAGCATTAGGTCTTGGGTTGGAGTCTTCATGTTCTCCCCAGGTGAACAGGTGTGTGCCATTGGCATTCTGGGTTTGGCTAAGATAGTTTAATGCCCTGCACTGTGCACAGTGAAGGATAAGGAGTACTCACTGTGACCAAGATTAATCAAAAGATAATGGATGGATAATTGCCCATTCACAGTGAAGTTATAAGGAGTGTTTTGGTCTTACAAACAGAATGTTTACATGAGTCAGTCTTAGAGGAACAGTACAATATTCTGTTTAATTTATTTATCATGTTGGTGTGATCTTGAGCTCTGCAGTCAATCACATTTTCTGCATCTAGTGAACATACTGCATTTAATAATAATGTACTGTAAAATAAAAAGCACAACACAAACTCAGAGTCACATCTCTGGTTCTAGTCGCCGCATAAAAGCAAAATAACATCACCA
This sequence comes from Crenuchus spilurus, assembly GCA_036984385.1. Lineage (NCBI taxonomy): Eukaryota > Metazoa > Chordata > Actinopteri > Characiformes > Crenuchidae > Crenuchus > Crenuchus spilurus. The sequence continues at coordinate 10,401 of BRDA01063223.1, forward strand.
TCACCATCAACTTCCCTCCAAAGTTGTCTTGAAGCTCTATGCTAGTTTTAGTTTGATGTTGATAGACCAAATAAAAACAAGAGATACGATAATTTAAACATCATATTTACACGTCTGTAAAAGTAATAAGGTAGTATGCCTATGAGGAAGCCACACAATACCACACTAACAAACACTGCCCCCAAGTGGACAAAAAAAGGAATCACACTTGCTTTTTATTGTAAGTAGTGGTACATCAGCTTCATTTCTTCTCAATTTTAAACATATGTGACCCCGCCAGGGAAAACCAGGCCAAAGTCACTGGGCAACTTATTGAGATATCGTGTCAATATTGTGTCACTTACATTAGCGACAAAACTTAACCACTCAGTATTATTGCTGTAAATGAAAGATAACAGTCTCAGATATCTATCGTAGTACATATTTTGATCAAAAACAAAACTTAAATTCACAAAAATGTTGTTTTGAAAAAAACAAATTTTGAAAAAAAAGAATGACTTTGACCTGGTTTTCCCTGGCGGGGTCACATATGTTCACATTTACAAACTGTTTTAACTTTAGGTTTTTATTTCTGAAGCTTAACATATGTGAGTTGATGTGTTTCACTCATTCAGTATGAGAGGTCTTTGCCCAGGTGCAGAAATCTTTGTTTATAGAAACAAAATGGGTATTTGCACACATAGTTGGGCTGATTATCCTGCAATGGAATGTCTGGAATTTCCATGTCATTATTATATGAATGACAGATTGCGTGAGTAGGTGGAAAAAAAGCGCTGCGCTCTGACTCGCGGTGAAAAATGTGTCTCTGCTTAATTAGGCTTCTCTCACAAAAATCTAAAAAATATATTTCAATTCAAGCTATATATATATATATATATATATTTTTTTTTTTTTTTTTTTTTTAATTAGACCCTTTAAGGTTTGCGGGGTATCTTTACTTTTGTTTCTAGGGCAAAATCTTGCAGAGTTAAGTAAGTGTTTTTTGGAATTTTGTTAATATCCCACTGGCTGAAGCGCCAACGTCAGAGGGTTAATCTCGACTTAATTATGTCCCACCATCGAAGACTGTGAATCTGGAGTAGCATTTGTGGATTTATTCCTAGTCTCAAAACAGTAAACCTCTTAATAATTAAGAAGTATAATTAAAAGAAAAAGGTCATGTAACACAGGGTAAATAAGCATCTGTCCCAACTTTTTTTTCTTGGTGTGTTGCAGGTATCAATTTCTAATTTTAACAAATAGAATGAACTTTGTCACTAAAAACACTGAAACATGCTTATGGGTGATGTGCGATATTGTAAAGCCACATGTGAGCAAGAAGATGGAGGGTGTTTACATAGATGTTTGTGGATTAGTATCCAGGGATATGGACCATCAGGACTGACGGAACAGAGCCTGTCAACAATATGTTAATAAGAGACATTGACATATGCAATTTCCATTGATTTCTGTGTTTAATCATCAGTATTCAATGATTGATGAGTTTACGGAAATAATCAGTAAGGCTAATTATGTTGTTGATTGTAACAAGCCCATCAGGAGTCATGTATGTTTGATTGAGTATAACTGTCATTGCAGAGGAGGAAGGAGATTTTTCCCATTTTCCTGCAGCTGTTTTTGGATGCTTCACTTCTAAACATCAGATTCTTTTTTTTTATGTATTTTTCTTCTCATGTTTTTATTCATTTTTCTATGCTTGTACTGCTGAAATGATTATTTTATCAGGAAATTTGACTCATCATTATCAGAGAATATGCTTATAGATTTTTCTTGTCATTTTCCGTTGAGTGTTCTAGAAGCTGAGGGGTTAAACTCCCCAAAAACATGTAAAAAGAATTTAACGTGTTGGTGATACTATAGTACTAAATGAAATATAGTAAACTGCTGCTTTTCTACCAAATTGCTAGGTTGAGCCAATGAGGTAATTTTCTTAGGTAATTTGCATAATGTTGGGTAGTTTTTTTTCTAGCTATTAGTGACTGCGTCATAATATAAAAAATTGGGACAATTTTTTTTTTACATAAGTTAACATGACCTGAAGAAGAGGATTCGAAATTAGAACAGAGATGCTGAAACATCTTCTCATTTGGACAATCATCGTGACATAAATGTTTAAAAGTCTGCTAAATATAGACATTAGGTTAGTTAAGGTATTTTTGATATGTTTGTCTTCATTAAAAAAGTCATTTATAAAGTTCAAGATTCTATTCGAATATAGAACCACCACCCTTTGCTCTGTGGTGATCCCTGACACTTTCCTCACTGCTCCTGTTCATTATAGAGGTTAACTAGTCCACTGTGGTGCATGAAATGCTCTGTATGTCTCGCCAGAATCATTGGAATCAATAGTCCGTAGGCACCACTATTATGCCACTCAATGTACGAGAAGTCCATTCTCAGGACACATTCACTACATAGCCCTCACAAAGTTAGTGTTTTCTGAGATGCTGCCTGCACCATGCTTCACCCGGTACCCTGTTATCATGTCCTTTTGAACATCAATCACATCCCATCTTTTGTCCATGATGATGCTACAACTGAATAGTGTGCTCATGTATTTATACCAGCAGCAAATCCTGTCACATGGCGTCTGTGGCATCCTGGGCCAAACCCGGTAATAATGTTCTGATATGACTCAACAGTAACCCAAGAAAACATTTCAAGACATTGTAAATGACCCACATTGGTTTGTCTTTATCCTAGCAGTTTAAAAAGTGTATTTACTGCATCTCACATGCAATACAAATGATACCAGTTTATATTCCCAGTGCAAACCAATTACTGGGGTAAAATCAGATGTCTTCATTGGATTTCATAAAATCTGATAAGAGCTTTAATCTGATATAAGAAATTGTAGAATACTATCCACCTGAGTTATCTGGTCTGCCAAAATCAGATAATTGCTGTCAATGTAAATGCTCTCATTAAAAATACCTCATATCCCATAACCATTAGCGCTTTATTATAGGTACCAGTGCTGTATTCAGGTGGCAGGTCATTGAATCAATCATTCATTCAATCAGTCAATCAACCAATCAATCAACAATTATAATATAACTGCAGTTAATAGGCTATTTAAATGCATAAAATGGTGCATTCCTTGGGTAGCACCATGTTCTTCTCCGTTTGCCATGGACGAAATATAGATTTCAAAATTCAAATTAAGAAGCAGGGCCAAAAGGACTGTTCGGCTGCAAAGCTGTCATGCAATATATATGAGAATGAAATTGCCTCCCTCATTTGCCTAACTGAAGGCAGGAATCATTGTGCCGCTTCTGAAGAGTAAGAGCAGGGGGATGCGGTGCTGAAAACATGTCCGGCTACTTTACCGTATGACCCGGCCTCGATTCGCAGATTTATGGCTTATGTTGGGGCTCGCTGTCTCAGGCGCTGGAAGTTGGTGAACACAAGGCAGTGGTGTTCATGCGTAATTTACTGCTGTCATTCAAGTCTGTTTCAGCGCTCAAGGAGAACGACGCCCATCAGATCGGCTCTTGTCAGCTCTGCGGTGAAATTCAACCACGCTCCTGGTGTCCTTGAGGATCTCTGTGGTAAAAAACATGCCTATGCATGACCTCAAAATGTAGTCCTTGATAATCCCCAGCTAGTTCACAACCAGATCCCAGCGCACCTGAACCGTGCAATCAAGGACACTAGAGTACCAATCACCCAAGCACAAGGAATAGAAAATATCTTTTAAAAATTGTGCTGGGCTTCCTCAACTTGTAATGTAACCACCTGAGAGTCATACCTGCAGCTCTGCTACTTAAGCAACATTGATTCTAACAAGCAATTCATTTAATTAACAGTAGGCTATGGATGCCAAGCAACATAAATATGCACGTATAACATATGGTTCAGCCCAGGGTCATCTCAAGGGTCGGGCATATAATAGCCCATGTGATTGTTTCTTTTTCACTTTTATTGTTTATGTTCAGACTGCGTGTGGTGTTTAAAAACATCAGCAGCTCTGACACACACTAACACACCACCACCACATCAGTGTCACTCAGAATGATCCACCTGCTCTGTGGAGGTCCTGACTATTGAGCAGTCTGAACAGAGTATATAGAGAAACAGGTGAACTACATTTAGTCACTGTAATTGTAGAACTGTGGGGCAGGTGTACACTATTCTCACTGACCCTACTTCAGCCAATCAGTGTTCAGAACCAGAACCCTTAGCTTACACTATTGTAACTCACTTCTCTTTGGCCATCCTAATAAAACTATTTGCTTTATTTAGCATGTACAAAACTCTGCTGCCTGATTAATCTCTCGCTCCAAAAAATCAGCTACACTGACTTCCTGTTCCACTTCACGTTCAGTTTAAACTCATACTATTAACTTACAAATCTCTCTATGGTCTAATATTAGCCTATGTAGCCAAGCTCCTGCATCTTTAGTGCACTTCCCCAACACTTACATCCTTTAATTCTGGTCATTTGATTGTCTCTAAGTTCAAACTGGTCACTGTGTGGCCATTTATTTATTATTTTCCTTAATAAATAAATGGCTATGTGTATTTTTCTCTGTATCTACTTTTAGGACTTGATGTTTTAGGTCATATTTATGCAGAAATATAGAAAATTCTAAAGGGTTCAAAAACTTTTAAGCACCACTGTACATGAAATGTATTATTATTATTATTATTATTATTATTATTATTATTATTATTATTATTATTATTATTGTCATTCTTCTTATTCTTATTCTTCTTCTATTATTATTATTATTATTATTATGACAATAATAATAATAATAATAATAATAATAATAATAATAATAATAATAATAATATACTCAATAACTACTATGAATTGTTAATTTACTATGAAACCAATTTGTAGCTTTGATTGTGAAGCCCTGAAGAAGCCACATGAGCTTTAAAGAGTTGCTGCTAGACTTTGGAAACAGGCGTGAACTACTCTATAGAGTATGTATTGTTTGGATTGGAAAGATAAATATTAAAAAAAAGGCAAGTAAGCTCATCCAACTAGGGCATGTTTCCTCCAAGTTCAGATCTGGACTCTACTATTGGATTCCAACTTTGAGTCCCTGTGGTGCCACTTGCTTTATGTGGCCAGGGATCCGAACGAGAACAACTGGCTGTGTTCTCATTTGGTGGGAAGGATGCCAAGGTTCCTCTTGGCCCGCTGAAACTTCACCATGTACTCACTTAACCGATGTGCCCGGTCAGGCAGGCAGAAATGTTGAGCAGTTAGCTGCCTCCTCTAAATGTACAGAGCCGTACAATGACACTGTGTGGGCTGCAGTTTGAATAGAAACATGCTTTGGAGGGAGAAATGCATTAGCCCTCAGCTTCCCAAGATGCCATGTTGTAGAGAAACTCATAATGGTATGTACAGGCTATGATTACCAGAGGGAGAAAAGGGAGAAAAGCTCAAGGACTGATTCTATAAATACTATAAAATATACTCACCACCCCTCTGCCTACCTTCTTCTTCCACTCGATGACTACTTTATGAGGAACACCTTCCATATAGGTCCATTATGTACACAATGTAGACCGAGGTTTTGGGACACCTACACATGACACCTACAGGAGCTTTTACAACATGCCATTATAAATACATAGACATTAACCCTTTAACATTTTGCTCAACCATTTGGTAGAGCACATCTGAGTTACTGTATCTTATTGAAGAAGGTGTTCAATGTAATGCAGCGTGATTGGATCATCTCTACCAATCGGTGTGCTAAAAACGTCATATATATGTACATAAACTTAATTAATTTTTCCACAAGATCTTGTATTGATGATTTGCACCACTGCTTCTCCAGCAGGTTCTTCGTGGGGTTCAGGTCTGGATTTTGTGGTGGCCAATCCAAATGTGAAAATGACGTATCATGCTCCTGAATCACTCCTTCACAATTTGAGCCTGATGGAATCCTGGCATTGTCATCTTGGAATCCTGGGCCATCAGAGAAGAAAAAATCAATTGATTGAATAACTTGGACATTCAGGTAGTCAGCTGACCTCATTCTTTGGGCTCATAACATTGTTGAACCTAGACCTGACCAACTGCATCACCCCCAGATAATAGCACTGCCCCCACTGGCTTCTAGACTAGACATGATGGGTGCATCACTTCAGCCGCCTCTCTTCTTACCCTGATGCACTCATCCCTTTGGAACAGGATAAATCTGCACTCATCAGATAACATGACATTTTTCCATTGCTCCAGAGTCCAATCTTTATGCTCTCTAGCAAATTGAAGTCGTTTTTGCCAGTTAGCCTCATTGATAAGTAGTTTTCTTAAGCTTACACAGCTGTTTAGTGCTAATCCCTTGAGGTTTCTTCACATTGTGCATGTGGAAATGTAGTTTCAGCATCGCCTTAGATGTTTTCTCTGCTTGATACCAATACCTTGACTCTTCTGAAACAGATTAGCATCTTTTCATTGACCACAGAATGTGTCTTTTGACGTTATTGTTTAGCAAATGAGCTACTCAATGTATCAGTTAGGCTTAAAAACTTGTTGCCAGCTGAAACATAATCATCCATGCAGTAATTATCCAATGGGAAGCTCTTACCTATTTGCTTAGTTAAATCCAGGTGTTGACCTTTTGTTTGATCAGGCAGTATATACCAATTGCAGTACAAAAACACATGAAAACACTAAAACAAATGCTATAAAACACACTTTTCTATTATTGCCCTCCTCATTGCTCCTTTATTGGTAAGAATGTTAGAGGTTTAATAATGGAGTTGGTCCCTCCTTTGCAGCAACAATAGATTCTGTGAAGACTTTGGAGTGGGAATTATGGCCTGTTCATCCATATGAGAGGTCAAACACTGATGTCAGATTAGAGGGCCTGGCTTGCATTTCTATTTCATCCCAACGTACTCAATGGGGTTGAGGTCAGAGCTCGTGTCTTTGTGGACTTTGCTTAGTGCACAGTCATGCTGGAAAACACACAATTGGAAGCATACAGTTGTCCAAAATGTTTCAGTAACCTGAAGTATTTCCCCTGGATTTAAGAGGTTAGGCCAGCTCTTGAAAAACCCTTGAGTGTTACCCCTCCACTAGACTTTACAGTGACGTGTTCTCTGGGCATTTCAACCTTGTTCTCGAACCATCAACTCTTTGGTCCCAAGCTTGCTTCTCTAACCTTTTGGCTACACATGGAGGGGTTTCAGATACCGCAGCTGGAAGAGTGTACTGTGAAACTCTGCCATGAGTAATGGTCAACAGTGCATGAGCAGTCACTGTTTGCTGAAGGGTTTCCTAAGCTGTATCCTATATACCACAAGACCGTTTCAGCCTACAACGATCACATTCCACAGCTCAACAGCAGCCTGAAGGGTGACGTTGGAAGGAAAGGCAACAGGAACGGGTTTACGAATTCCGGAGGGAGAGGAAACTGTACATGAGGGGCAACGAGAACTGATAGATGCCTTTAAACCAAAAGATCAAATTATGTTACTGTTTGCCAATAGGGAATCCATTATTAAAGCACATCAATATAAGATGAGGAGCTTTGGGCGAACGGTTATGTTATGAAAGCACATGAAAATGTAATGTAAATGTGCATGTGAAAAGAGCCTGACAGATGGGGGAGAGTGTGTTCTGCTATTGTGTGTGTGTGTGTGTTTGTGTGGTAAATAAGAGCAGCTTTGTGATCATCACAGCAAACACTTCCACCCACAGAGAAAAGAAACAGCAGCAAAAGAAACGTTTTCCCTCCACACCGGCGTAATGAATCTCTCTCATTTCCCCGTAGTAAGCATTATGGAAACGTCCCGTGGAAGCGCAGATGTGGGCGCCAAGGGAAGGCTTTGATATCACGCCTTCAGATCTTTATTTGTCTATTTATTTATTTATTTATTTACCTTTATGTGGTGATGCAGGACAATGTAGGATGCAACAGACCCCACGCCCCCTCTCCCCTATCCCAATACGTCTTGCTCATCACAAATCTGACCACAAAAAAAGTATTGGAACACCAGCACATTCATTGTTTCTACTGAGATCAAGTGCCTCCCAGGACCTCATAAGACATGCACCTGCTTCCCAGCAGCTCCCAGAACATGAACCTGCCACCCATCATATCCCAGGACATGCATTTACTTTCATCATCTCCCAGGTCACACACCTGCCTCCATTACCTCTCAGAACACACACCTGCCTCCATTATTTCACAGAACACACACCTGCCTCCAAGCACCTCCCAGGACACACACCTGCCTCCATTACCTCACAGAACTCACACCTGCCTCCAAGCAATTCCCAGGATACACACCTGTCTCCCATCACCTCTCAGGACATGCACCTACCTCTCATCACCTCCCAGGACATGCACCTGCCTCCCATCTCATGCACCTGCTTCCCATCTCATGCACCTGCCTCTCATCACCTCCCAGAACATGCACCTGCCTCCTATCACCTCCGAGGACATGCACCTGCCTCTCATCACCTCCCAGAACATGTACCTGCCTTCAGCACCTCCCAGAACATGTACCTGCCTTCAGCACCTCCCAGGACATGCACCTGCCTCTCATCACCTCCCAGGACATGCACCTGCCTTCAGTACCTCATAGGACATGACCTGCCTCCCATCACCTCCCAGGACATCCACCTGCCTCAAAGCACCTCAGAGGTCAAAGAGCATCACCTCTTCAACACCTTCCAGGATCCTTCCCACTTACACATCACTTCCTCACCTGTCCACCAGAGGTCACCCTCACCAGAGTATGGACTCACGGTATTAACTCATCACCACACCTGTATCTGCCACACCCACACACAGCTCTTTGTGGAGCATTGTCAGCCCTGTGCTGCAGCTAAGCCTTGTCTCTCCAGTTTCTCTGCAGAGCTATACACTTGCCTAATCTCCCATGGTTCAGGCTCCTGCTGTTCAAAAAGTTAATTAAAATTTGTTTCAAGGACTGCTTTTCTCTCCAGTGTCAGAGGACAACATTTTCAAGGCTTTTGTGTTCTCTCTAGTGACTCTAAGTTCATTTGAAATACTCTGTGTTATGCCTGAAGCTTATCTTAAAAGTCAATGTGTATGGATCCTACTTACTTGCCTGAGTCTCATCTTTCATAATAGTATAGTATTCTATCTATCTATCTATCTATCTATCTATCTATCTATCTATCTATCTATCTATCTATCTATCTATCTGACTATGCATGCAATGTCTGCAGTATTGACCGACTGAAGTACATGGTGTACATAACAAACAAGTCTTCTACTGTAAATTGATTCCTATAAACTTCACATCTTAAATAAGCCATGCATTTGGAATACGTCTATATACTCTACCAAACCTTGACCGTATTTTGGAAAGCCAGAGACCACATTGTCTGTTATATGTCTTTGCCATTATGTGCACAGTTTCATGAAAAGGTCACTGTTTTCTGAGATAAGTTAGCGAGTTTGACACAATACCACATTTCTAAACTCAAATGATATACGGTGAAATACTATACGCTGTAGAGATAAGGCTTTATATATATATTTCATATTGTGAGAACAAAAGGGCCTTGAGGGATCGATCCCTACAAAAAAAAATATGAAAGATTTAATATGGCAAAAAAAGATGTTTTGTCACCGTAGTAATATTCTGCACAGGGTCACTCACCATGCCACAAAGCTCCATATGGGCCGAATTTGGCTGCGAATAGGGAATGTACATTGGATTTTTGCTAATTGAGTGCACATTCATTCGGCCACTTAAATAAGCTCTGCCCTTAGGTGGTCAGTATAGATGGTGTTGAGCTTCTGAAATGAATTTTGAACCATGGTTTTTAATATGTTTAATGGAGCTGAAGGCAAGCAACAAAGACAGAAGGGGGAAAAAAGCCCTGTGGGAGACCTGCGGGCTCTTCTCCATGCTTTTGGAGGGAACACTTATAATTTCTCACCTCTGAGACTGTAGCTGGGCCACAATAGTTATTTTTGCTGTAGCACGGGAATGAAAAAGTGTGAAGAGAGAAAAACAAAGACACAGAATGGTGAAATGTGTTGTGGAAAACACATTGAAGGAGCATGACTGTTCATTATGAAGTCAAAGCGTCACATGAGGTATAAGGCATAAAGCATAACTGAGATAATTACAGGTGCGCTAGTGCTGTTATTGTGCTCCGCGCAGGGAATTTACAGCACACGCTGTGGTTCAGTCTTCACAATTACACCTTTCAGAATATACTGGACAGACAGTGTTTATTTATGTGCAGCTGAATTTGAGATCAGTGAAAGCAGCTCAGCCACTAGGGGGAGCCCAAGAGATTGTCACCAGTAAAATAACATCATGCGTCAAAAAATACAATATGGTGAAAAAGTGATGAAATGCTTGAGGTGTTATTTTTCGGTAAACAGCTTTTAAAGTGTGCAACAGTACATGGTTGTCATTTCTAAATTCTCCAACATTCTCTATTGAGGACAGATCAGAACTGCAGACCAGTACCCCAACCCCTCTTCTTCTACAGACATGTCTGTAATGTGTGCAGCATCCATCCATCCATCCATCCATTATCACAGCCGCTTAATCCTTATCAGGGTCGCGGTTAGTCCCCTACCCCCTCACTGGGTGCAGGGCAGGGCATTACACTATTCAACTAAGCCCAGAACAGGGCGCCAGTCCATCACTGGATAACACACACACACCTAACGACAATTTTTTAGAGTACCCAATTCACCTGATCTCCATGTTTTTGGACTGTGGGAGGAAACCGGAGACCCCAGAGGAAACCCACGCAGACACGGGGAGAACATGGAAACTCCGCTCAGAATATGATTGGTTGTGATCCTGGGGATTCTCACAGCCAATTATATAGGA
>BRDA01063225.1:0-16788 GCA_036984385.1 Crenuchus spilurus
ACACTTTTACCAGCCTAAAACACTTTTACAAATGGCCAAAACACTTTTACCAGCCTAAAACACTTTTACAAATGGCCAAAACACTTTTACCAGCCTAAAACACTTTTACAAACGGCCAAAACACTTTTACCAGCCTAAAACACTTCTACAAACGGCCAAAACACTTTTACCAGCTTAAAACACTTTTACCAGCCTAAAACACTTTTGCAAACAGCCAAAACACTTTTACCAGCCTAAAACACTTTTACAAACGGCCAAAACACTTTTACCAGCCTAAAACACGTTTACCAGCCTAAAACACTTTTGCAAATGGCCAAAACACTTTTACCAGCCTAAAACACTTTTACCAGCCTAAAACACTTTTACAAACGGCCAAAACACTTTTACCAGCCTAAAACACTTTTACCAGCCTAAAACACTTTTACAAACGGCCAAAACACTTTTACCAGCCTAAAACACTTCTACAAATGGCCAAAACACTTCTACAAATGGCCAAAACACTTCTACAAATGGCCAAAACACTTTTACAAACGGCCAAAACACTTTTACCAGCCTAAAACACTTCTACAAACGGCCAAAACACTTTTACCAGCTTAAAACACTTACCAGCCTAAAACACTTTTGCAAACAGCCAAAACACTTTTACCAGCCTAAAACATTTTTACAAACGGCCAAAACACTTTTACCAGCCCAAAACACTTTTACCAGCCTAAAACACTTTTACAAATGGCCAAAACACTTTTATAAACGGCAAATCAGACGGAAAGGGTAGGTACATTACACAGGAAGTGCAGCTGACGTTTATCAGTCAAGCTCATTCGCGAGGAAAAAGTGAGTGGAGTTTGGGAGGTAATTTCAAAACATGTTTTGTCCATTTTGTGGGAGTCTTTTAGCCTCTTTAAATTTAGTTTTAAGACACCGCAAGCTAATGTTTACACCATGTAATGACATCATATCAACAATTACATCGTAGGAGTGACCTTCCCTGAAGTAGCCTATGCAACAATGCATTATATCTTCTTCCATCTGCTCTTTTAAAAACTCTAAAGACTTTCCACATGAAAAACAAAACACTGGTTGCCCAGTGATGATTCCCCCCGCGAATCAGTTTGACTGATAAATGTCAGCAGCACTTCCTGTTTAATGTACCTACCCTTTCAGTCGTATTTGTCGTTTGTAAAAGTGTTTTAGCCATTTGCAAAAGTGTTTTGGGCTGGTAAAAGTGTTTCACAGCCTGTAAAAGTGTTTTTATTTTTGTAACTTTGTTTTGCCCTTCTCGGCCACCGTACTTTCCTGATGGGTGTCCCCTAAAATTTGACCTAGACTTCTATTATATTAGCCATGTGGATTAAGTGCCAATAAACAAGCTTTGGTCACCTAACATGTCTTTGACTGAGTGTGTTTGCTGTAATCAGAGGTTTTAGTGAAGCATTTTATCTGACGTGCTCTTACTTGGTCTTTGCTAAGCCTCCTTAGATAGGTTTTCACTTCATCTAGACTGTCTGTGAGCAGGTCATTGATGGCCACGATTTGATCTCCCTCATGGAACAGGCCAGCGGATTGGTTGTGCTTCCAGTCAGAAACACTGCCAATGACAGAAGGATGATGTGACTCAACAAAAAGTAAGCACTTAAGCATTAAGGGATGTTATCAACAAAGCTCTTTACCACGGTTTTCCTGCTTCCTCTGAGAAGATCATGTTGTTTTTCAGCTCCTCTTGATTCAGACAGATCTCCTTCTCCTCGGGTCTGACTGATTGTCTGGAGAAAGGGAATAGTTTTCATTCAAGTCTGAGCAAATGGACACCTTCAACACTGTAGGTAGGCAGAAATGTATAAAGTTCTTAAGTCAGACACGTGTTTCTTTGTTTATGCATCCAGCAGTCAAGTGGCTCACCTCTCCTGTGGAATTTGTGTGTTCAAACCAGTGGAACCACTCTTGCCATTGCAGTTCAGGAATGTGTTCTTAGCGTCATTATCTCCACCATTTAATCTACAAGAAAAAATAACTTGTCACCACAAGGCAGACTTGTATGCGTTTGTCACATTTAAGAGGCTGTTTATCTATTTAAAACCCAGTAAGGAGAAATGAAGATTGGTATTGCATCCACATCATTAAGTCTTTCAGGTTATATTTATAATAGCAGAGGCCGCCCAGCAAAGTGACATAGTGACGAAAAGCTCATTTGATTTTTGAGCCTTTCCAAAAAAAAAAAAAAATGGTAAGCACAGTCAAGGGCGTAACTTTGGGTCCAGCATTAGGGGGTTGAGCTGTCTGCCTATTTACTTATTTATTAAATCATTTGCGACCCTAATAAGGATTAAGCGGGTGTGATAATGAATGAATGAATGAATGAATTTACTTTTCTAAAAGGATTCAGGAAATTTTGGGTTAACCGTATTATAAATACATTGTAATGCTTTTACTATGTATTTATTTAACTTTCTTTGTATTTACTCAGCACCTTAAACAATTAAGAAATGCGGAGCTAGCTACCGGAGCTAGCTAAAATACCTGAACGTTTATTCAATCATCAGCTAACATTACATATACATTTACCTCATTTTGATTTTTCAGCTTTTTACAAGGCGGTGTTGTCGACCAACAATGAAAAATTGTTTTTTGTCCACTTTTTGGTGCTCTTTTCGTTTTTTCTTACGACACCCACTCCCCCAGCAGCTGCTTGCACAAGCAAGCAAACGGTCAAGGTTGCCAGGTCCAGCAAAAAATATCCAGTCCAAAGTCAGTCTAAAACCCGCCCTTCAGAAGCTTAAACTAGCCCAAAATATGTCTGTTACACGTTTGAAGCAAATGGCAAAACAACTATGAGTGTACGACTTAGTATTTTGTTTATAAAGGATTATTTTTTTTTATTACGCTTGAATTTTCACCCGCGACTGGATTTTCAAACAAGTCCAATTTGGCGTGAAAACCACGAACCTGGCGACCCTGCAAACGGCGAGCGCTGCTGCTTGGTGGAGGATGAATGATACCAAATCTTTGTGGGGAAAGGGGGGGTTACATTACCAAATGATTAAACATGCTAGTATTTTACCCAAAATTGATCACGAATAAAGAAAATTAACAAGTTATTCATGAAAGATGTTTTTGTAAATTGAAATTATGTGACTTTATAGACTATAGTTATAGTGATTGGATCGGATTATTGGGGGGGGTCATGACCCCCCTATCCACCCCGCAAATTACGCGCATGAGCACAGTAGTGAACCAACGTGGTCCCAATTTTTTATTGTAAAATATTAATAATAAAGTTCTGGCTAATGGCAGTAAGTCACTAGGCTGCAGCGCTGTAGGGTAGAATGTGCATTAGTCTACCCCGTAGGCATTAGCATCATGCTTTAAAGGTTCTTGTCAAGCTTTGTTAAGGCATTGTGTTGTTTTTTACTGCGTATGGAATGTACACTTTGCCCCACATCTACCTCTGTTTGACTGGATCATGCTCACGTACGGTTAAATTGGGTCAGGGCTTGTTTCGTTCAGTCGAGGTAATGAGCTCGAACGACATTTTCACGTAATTTACAAATGCGGCTGGACTTTCCCCTTTGACTGGAGTCAATGGAGGTAACATTTGCATTATGGAGTACATTCCACTCTCAGGAGATTAACATCTCGGTTGTTTCATCCAGACAACAATGAGACCAGAGGAAAAACACTAAAGGAGACGTTAGCTTGAGGATGCTGCTGCTCAGATATATCTCATGAGATAAAGACCTCACTCAGATCTCAGTGAAGTCTCAGTTTGCGCTCAGATAATCCAGGCCAGAAATATCTCGTGTCTCATGCTCTGAAATTTAGGAATTTCTGTGTAGTCTCCAATAGACTGCCAATTAAACTTTGCAATGAGTCTTCTGTGCACAGTAAATCTGCCAGTGTTAATTCAACACTATTAGAGTTAAATTAACACTGAGAGTGTTACATTTTGACACTCTAATAGTGTTGATTTAACACTGGCAGATTTACTCTGTGTCCTGCCTTTTATCAAACTTGGCCACAGAAACCAGCACTTGAATGTGATCTATGATTTGTCTGCAAATAAAAGAAATACATACATATAAATAAGTGGTACAGGAGGCCTAAACAAGTGCATAAAACACTGTACACTCGTGGCTGTAATTTTCCAGCAAGTAATGACTGTGTATCTCTGGTATGAGGATGCAGTTTTGATGCCAATAATCTCCTGTAATCAAAGCTATCAGACAAGTCCGGCAGGTTCTGAAAGGTAACAGTAAGTGTTTATCTTTAGCAAGCCCACTATGCTTTGACGACATACCCCCATCCAGAAAAACCGGCATTGTTTTAGCGCAGCTATAAACAACACGGCTTCCTTGACAGAGCCGGGTTTAATTTTAGCTTCCAGTGTATTGATGAGAAATGTACAGAACCAGTAAAACCTCCGCAAGAATGAGTCTGCATGACGATAGCCAGCGTATTGTTCTGCCACTGTGGTGGGTGTTTGTCTCTCATGATGGCCTAAGACAATGTTATAGTGGATTCTTCAAGCTTTAAGCAGCTCTCATTTAAGGAACCTTTAAGGAACCAAAAGTGGTTCTACTATGGCATCACTCAAAGAACCCTTGGTAGCACCTTTATTTTCAAGTGTGTAATTAAACAACAAAGAGGAAGTGAATTGAATCATTAGACAGAAAGTCAAGAACTGGGCGGCACGGTGGCTTAGTGGTTAGCACGTTCGCCTCTCAGCGCTGAGGTCTTGGGTTCGAGTCCACATCTGAGCGGAGTTTCCATGTTCTCCCCGTGTCTGCGTGGGTTTCCTCCGGGGTCTCTGGTTTCCTCCCACAGTCCAAAAACATGGAGGTCAAGTGAATTGGCTACTCTAAAAAATTACCCTGGTGTGTGTGTGTGTATGAATGTATGTATGTGTGTTTGCCCAGATATGGTTGGTACTCTGTCCTGGGTGATCCCCCTAGTGCTCAATCCAGTCCTCCAGGTGGACGGTCGCTTCCGGTTGAGAGTACGCTGTGCACGATTGGCTGCCGCTTCTTGCTGGTGTGTGTGATTAAGTGTGTGTAAATGGAGTGTGTTGATTGTAAAGCGTCCTTGGGTTTGAGAAAGGCGCTATTAAGTGTAACAATCATCATCAAGAACTGGTGATGGAGGCTGATGAGAGTTGTGCACGATGGCTATGACCGTGTGAGGTGGAGTCTCTGTCGCAGTCCAGTCCAAAGTATCAGTACTGGGCTTAATCCAGGCATATTTTGACGGATGAAGTGCTAGCTATTTTAAGCCAGATCCACATCCAGTCCTGATTAGTGTTATTTTACCCCAATGTATTTTGTTATTTTGGCCATCATGTACAATGAATGTGAAAAAAACAAAGTATATGATTATCACACCATCAGGATCAATTCATATACCAAACCCTCCTGTAGTAAATAAGGTATGTATTGAAAAAGTTTCTGTCTTTAAATATCTGGGCCTCCAAATCGATGAAAATTTAAAGTGGACAAATCATATATTGTATATAAAACAAAAAATCAAACCAATTCTAGGTATTTTGTGGCGCATTAGGAAGTTCGCAACTGTGAAGATCAAAAAACAAATATATTTTGCATTAATTCACTCTCACTTAAATTACCTTGTATCTATCTGGGGTAATGCAACTAAATCAAACTTCTCATGTCTCTATGTCTTACAAAACCAAGCGATAAAAAATGTTTTTAATTATTCATGGCGGAAAAATACATTAGAGTTATATTCTGAAACCAAAATTTTAAAATTGGATAATCTAAAAGCTAAAGGCCTTGCCACCTTCATGTATCAAATACAGAATAATTTAATGAGGGGGGGGGAACATAATCTCCTTTTAAATAATGAAATTCATGCCTATAATACCCGTGCTGCTTCACAATATCATGTACCCTATATAAGAACCAATTTAGGAAAAATGTCTGTTGTAAACCAAGCTGTCATAATATACAACTCTTTACCAGATATTATTAAACTACAACCAAATCTGTTTTTGTTTAAAAAAATGTTTACATGTTTTTCTTACTGATAAACAACTTATTGATGTTGAATAACAGTCTATATATTAATTTTTATCTAGACTCCTGTGTAAAATTATTTATCAAATTTGCCATATGACGTGATAACTATTTTTCATGCACCCTATACGAGTTCTCTCCTTGTGGGTGCTGGTTTCTATTTGTACATGTACTTTTCTAATGTTGAATGTATAATTTTTATGTAATAATAAATTGCATTTTCAAAAAAAAAAAAAAAAAAAAAAAAAGATGTTTGTTATTTATTTTTAATATGAACACCTTGAGTGCATAATAGTTTTGGATAAATTTAATTAGATTAATTAAATAGTTTAATTTAATAGTTCTGGATAAGGTTTCTATTAAGACCTTTTCTGTAGATCTGTTTTTATTTTTAAACTAAAAGCTAGACCTGGGCATCTATGCTCAGTATGGTCTGAAAAAATCAGTGACATTTGCTGTCCTCTCTAAGTTTAGCAGGAGGTCCTGATGATGGAACATTAAAGTCTCAAAGTCATCTAATCAAGACTTTCTCCTCTGGAGGATGTGAGTGGATGACAAACCTTGGATTTGATGTTAATACTTAGTTTAATCACTTTTGTCTCAAGCATGCTCTTAAAAACATTCTTCAAGGGTTCTTTAGTAAAGAAAATGGTTCCATATAGAACCATGAACACTCAAAGAACCCAAAGAGTTCTTTCCATGCTAAAAGGGTCCTTCACATTGATGAGGAATGTGTTGTAGATGGTTCTATACAGCACCAAAAAAGGGTTCTACTATTGTTACGATGTCTAGCTTGTAATAGTAGAGGAACCCTTTATGGTGACATATAGAGAAGAAACTTTTTTCTCATTCCTCATCACACTGAAGAACCCTTTCATCGTGCAAAGAACCCTTTATCTATGAGATGTTCATGGTTCTATATAGAACCATTTTCTTTACTAAAGAACCCTTGAAGAACCACCTTTTTTAAGAGTGTAGTAGTGGAAAATCCATTTTTAATGACAGTTCATCAAAGTTCTTTCTTGAAAGGTTCCACATTAGATAAGATAAGATAAGATAATTTTTATTTGTCATTGTGCAAGTACAAGTACAACGAAATAGAGGCCCCAACATTTGCATTTGCATTTGCCAGGAGGGCAGCCATTACGGCGCTTAATACGTTATAATCTGAATTGTACATAGTTTTTATTGATAAACGTCAACACAATCCAACTGATTAGATGCCATCGGCTATTAAATATTGTAGCATAAAGACATCGTCTTAGAGATGTAACACCTGCATGTGTAGACATATACAGTAAATACCAATAAGCTGATAGTACTTAATAAACATAATTTTGGCTCTAAACCTATATAAATAACATCAGGAGTCCAGGTAGAGTTCAGATTATGATGGCAGACAGTGCACCACTCTGTACGTTATGTTCAGGTGCATGTCAATCTACAGCCAATAAGTCAGTAACTACCAGGACATTTTAGAGCACTTCATGCTTCCCTCTGCTGATGAGCTTTATGGAGATGCTGATTTAATTCTCCAGCAGGACTTGGCACTGTCAAAAGTGCCAACACCTGGTTTAATAACCACAGTATCACTGTGCTGGGCAGTAAACTCTCCTGACCTAAACCTCACAGAGCATCTATGAGCTGTTGTCAAGAGGAATATGAGGGACACCAGACCAAACAATGATGAGCTGAAGGCCACTATCAAAGCAACCTAGGCTTCCATACCACCTCAACAGTGCCACAGGCTGATCACCTCCATGCCACTCCATTGCTATTTCTCACCCCACAGCAGCACCATGCTAGGGGAGTGTCATGACTAGGTGGTGCTATGTCTAAGTTGCATAACGGTAGTCTTGCACACTACTAAATGTTGCACGTTGACCCACGAGATATGGTCCAAAGAACCCAGTGGGTCAACCTAGCCACTTAAAACGGTAGTTCATTTGACCCAGCCTATTGGATCATTCATATAACCCAGCACGTGTTCTGTTATAGTGACTCAGCATTATGGAAATGACCCACAAATAATGGCGCCTACAGTCATAGTTTGTGTCTACACAGCATGGGATAGAATAGATTATAGATATTAGTCACATCAATTCATAGACTACAGCACAGAAAGACTGGACTTACAGTGTTTGGGGGGTCAAGTCATCTTCAGTGTGAACCTCGCTCATCGCCCTTCTCCTAATCATCAAAATAAAAGCAAATATACATTAATACATGCATTAAATACAACATTAAAACTAAGCTTTAAAAGCAGCACTTCTTTATAATTAAATTGATATAGCTTGTATTGACATTATATGTGATGTGGTGATGCACTGAATTTAAACCTCTAGATCAATCAGAAATTGAAGAGTAAAGTAAATACAGCATTTATAAGGGTTTTAAAAGGCTTTTTGAACTAAAAATAAGCCTTAAAATGCAACTTATTTCCTATAATAATCATCTAAAAGCATTATGTAGACAAAAAAAATCATATAAATGGCTACAAGGATCAGGCTCTGCTGTGCTTTAAAAAACCTCCAATAGTAGAATTTAAATAATTTTAAATCTAGATTTTTAAATAGGATACACTGTTGCCCATCAAAAATTGCAAGTTTAACTGGCAACAGTGTATAATAATGGCAATGTAAAATAATAAAGCGAGGTATAATTGAATGATTTTTAATAATTTAATCATCCTTAAAGTTCTGTACTGTTTTTACAAATCATGCAGTAATGAAGATGCACCATTGAGTTGACTAGTTGGTTAGAAATGGAAGCTCTAGGCCTCGAGTGGCTCTAAGGTGCTGACAGAGGATTGTGAGTTCAAATCCCAGTTAAGAAGCTTGCCATCAATAGCCAGGGCCTGAAAGACCAAAACTGGCTGTGCTCTCTCTGGAGGGATAGATAGCGTTCTCTCCCCATCACTACTAAGTAATGTCTGCTGGCTCAGGTGTCTGTTAGCTGATGTATCAGAGCTGGGGATCCTGCGCTTTCCTCCGAGCGCATTGGCTGCCCAGTGATGATGTATCAGGAGCAGAGGCGGAGCCTAACTTCACATGATCATAGGAGGCCTGTGCTAGTCTTCACCCTCCTAGAGTCAGGTACACTACAAGTGATTGGGAGAGTCTTAACTGGGAGAGTTGGGTTGATTGACTACTAATACGTTGGGGGAGAAAATTGGGTAAAAAAAAGAGAATTCGAGGCTCTTACACGCTTGCCATGTCCATGTAGGCATTATCAGTCTCGGTTTGATTCTTCTCCTCGGCTTTCACTTCATCGTCTTCATCCTCATCCTCACTTTTCTTTGGGAAGAGTTTCAGAACGTCAGTGTTGGTGTAAACAGGCGTTTGTGTTTGTGGGTTTTGGTGAAACAGAACTTACGGTCATTACGACGCTCCTAGGAGTGGCGTAGTGAGAGGTGACCGGTTCAGGAGCCGAGCGCCTCTGTGAAGGGGACTGAATTTTTTTCTGACACTCTCCAGACAAGCGACGTGACTGAAAAACAACAGAACTATAAAATGTAACATGACCGTGAGGCAGAGCGTCAGCTCTCACGCAACCTGACTCAAAGCTCTGTCTGCTGTGCAAATTCTGGTGACTCACCTGCTGTTTGCTTTCAGCAGATTCTTGATTGTCACAGGATGTTTTTACCTCTGACGGCTCAGATATTGACCTCATTCTCTCCTATAAAAAGTGCAGCAATTGAATGTTTAAGTACAGATACATATTGTGTAATGTACCTGAATTTCAATGATTAATAGAAGGAGACATTGTGATGCTCTTACCTCATTGCCTGTTAGGGTCTTCAGAGCTGTAAAGATGGCATTGAACCAGCCATCCATCTCAGTACTGAGGAGAGAGAGAGAATAATTAGTAAATATGCTTTTTAATAAGTGATCCAGACTGGGTGCTGGTGTTTACTGTAGCTTGATTCTCCACCCATTCAGAAAAAAAAGTCCTCTACACTTCCTCATTCACTTTCCATTGTTTTTGCTCAACATGCAAGACACTGCAGCTGAACAGAATGTTTTTAAACAATTGATATTACTGAATATTACTAAGAAACATTACTAATTAACATTCCTGCCATTTTTTGGATTGCTAGTTTCTTCAGGAATGACACCTATTCATGCAAATAACATGTAATATAATTTAACCAAACATTTTTTATAAATTAATTAATTATATATTAATATATTAATTAATTAATTATTACTTCTTTGTGAAGACACATCAGAAAAAAATTGCAGTGTTTGTTTTAATTTAATTAAGAAAAAAAATTGAGCTGACGATTTTAAATTAATTGCTGTTGGTTATTTTTTATTATAACATTTAGCGAATGTTGCTATTAGCAATATACTGTATTAAAATAGTTTCAGAACAGGGTTAAAAATACATGTAAAAATTTTGTGAAGGTTCTGACATAACAGCTTTTATAAGGATAGAACCACTAAAAATGGTCCTTTGGAGCGGTGCCATAGAAAAATTAAATTTAGTTGCCTACAGAATTTTTCAATGGACTGTGATCTTTAACCATCCATTGAAATGTATTTATAAACAAAATGCATTCTAGCATCTGTCTAAAGAACCCTGTTTAGCACCCTCATTTTTAAGAGTACTAAAGTCCAGAAGATGCTGTAGTTGAGACTAACCTGGTTTCTCCAATGAGGAAAAAGTCTCTATTTGGCACCCTCATATACAAAACACAGGACGAGGAGCATCTGAAGTTTTTCTGAATCCATTCCCATGTAGGGTGTGCATCCGGACGCAGGAAAAGCAAAGAGATTCTAAATAAAGACAGTGAACACATAATTAATCAGACAGTTATGCTGATATAACAATGAATTGAGCATCAAATGACGTGAAGGTAAACAGTTACAACTACATACTAATAATCTGTATTTTCAATCTGATTTTCCATTTCATTGTTTGATGACTCAATAGTTAAAATTCTGAGTGAGTGGTGATATGGTGACTATGTACATACTGATACAGGTCGATTTCTCCAAAGACTTTGCTTTTGTTTTCATCCTTATAGTACTTCAACTCATGGACGTTTTCGCTGGTCTTGGTGAGCACAAAGTACCTCTTCTTCCACGATTTCTGTAATTTACAAAATCACAGCAAAATGGTCACCGAAATCTTCAACATTTGATGTCTGTTAATATTTAGCTTCATGTTTCTTTAAAGTATACCATTGACTTTGTAAGGACAGACGGAGGCGGTGATTTGTAGAGGAAGCCTGTCTTCACCTCCTCCATTGTTTCAGTGGGTATTTGGTAAAACAAGGACTGCTGACCAGCTAGAGGCAAAAGAAACATAATCACAATCAAACTTTTTACCAAATGCTGATGGTAGTCATTTAATATTTCAAATTGAACAGTCTCGAATGTACAAACTCCTACACACGTTTGTCTGGTCTGAACTTGCCAATCAATATTGCTCTGACAGTGTGTTGACATACCTGACTTCCGACGAAGATTACTTGACATTGAGTGCTCTTCTGAAAAATACAAAGTGTGCCGTACAAGCAAAAAATTATATTTACTGTTTTTAATTAACATATACAGTGGAACCTCGGTTATCGTACAGTTGGGTTGTCATCAACATTTTCTGTGAAATATTGTCCCAGTTATAGTTCATCCACCCGGTTTTCATGGGTGTGCCCATGTGACTCGCCATTAATTTCGCCAATAACAAAGCATCCGCCCATGCGTTTGTTGTTCATTCTGGCTTTGTTTCTCGTTGATAAAGCTCAAAACAAACTAAATCACACCACACTACAGCAGTGGCATGCAGCAATACAACCTAAAAACAGGTGCGAAAACAAGTAGCGGCCAAGAACCACAAGAATGGGTGTACAAATCAAAGACTTCTGCAAGGAAAATACCTCTCTGGACACATTTCCATATGCCAAGATGAGTCTTCAGTAAAGAGTGATACATGTTTATCCATTTCATTAGTCTTTTGTATTTATTTCTCATTGTGTTCTGTGTGTAAAACTATAGTTATTCTACATAAAATGCATTTTTGTTAATATTTTGAAGCATCTGGAACAGATAAATTGGATTTACATTGATTCCTATGAGAAATATTGCTTCAGTTATCATTCCTTTAGGTTATCAACAGACACTTTAATACAGATAAATGACGATAACCGAGGATCTACTGTAGTGTGCAACAATCTAGAAGTGCAAAGAATCTGAGTCAAGACTTATTATTATATAATGACAATGAAAGCAATGCAAACAAGGAGTTTTGACTAGTGTGCAATAATTATTTCTACACTAATGGAAACCTGAGTCGTCCGCAGGTTCCTGGGACTTAAGGGGTTAATGTACATGTCTTAAAGTTCCCCTTAACCCATGAAATGCTCAGCAACCACCAAAAATTCAAACGTTCTATTTTCAATGCCTGTAATTTAGGAATAACATTGCTTTCACTGTAATTACTGTGTAATGCACCTCAGGCTGTAATAAACATGAGAACTGATAAACCAGTGTAAAACATAAATAAAACTCTCCACCTGTACTTAAAATCACCTATGCATCATTGACTAAGTGCAGGGCTCAATAACTAACATTGACTGTCTTGTATTATGTGCAGTTGTACTTTCCAAAGCAGAAATAAACAAAGCAGTGAAGTCACATGACGGCAAAAACAGCATTAAGTGCTAAAATCACATTAGTCATATTGTCAGACTGAGATAATAAAGAGTAATTATTTTTGGCTTACTTTATCGTATTCACGGTCAGCTGAAGTAAATCACTGCAGGTCCTCTGTACTACTGACTGCATTCATCAGGATAGAAGCATGAGCCAAGTCTCAGGGCTTTTGTCAGAGTGTGTGACATCAGAAGGAGGCAGGGTTTCAGGTGTTGTGGAAGAGGTTCTGACAAGAAGTCCATCCCTTCTGTGAAAACAACATTATTTCCCTATCTGTAAAAAAAACCCCAGGCTTAGAAGAGAAAGCTGGAAATGACAGTTAATTAAAGAAATCACTGGAGGAGGTGTAGTTATATCTGCATTATTTAGAAAAATCTAGGTCACATTTAACACTACAGATGTATGTTATAATATTTTTAATAATACTCGTGCATCTCCAAATATAAGAATATCCAGAAAAATCATTTGTGTTCATAATTTTAATCAAAAAGGTAAACTTATGTATTTTATATTTATTGTTAATAATTTTTAATATTTTTAATTTTCGTTTTAATGTTAATACTGTTTGAATAGTAATGTACATTTAATCAGATTCTGGATTTCTGATTTTCATGAGCTTACAAATCATAGCACAGGAAGTTCTGACCTCACAATCTGATTGGCTGAGCGGAGTTCTCGGCGTGCTGATATTGACGATAATGACACTCTGAACTAAGCTCTTTAAGTATTACTCCACTACATACACAAAACCCAACAAGGACCCCAGCGTCTCTCTCCACTCCCCCAGCCCCCCAAATATTTTAGCGTATTTTAGCAGAGTATCTGACATTATACATATATATATATATGGTGCTATAATGTGAGATATTGGCTGGTGTGCTGATCTTCAGTACTCGATCTACGATCATACTAGCACTTCCTCTCGTGTATTATTGCTTGAGTGATCAACGGTAACACAAAAACGGCTTAAAATGTCACTTTATGTGTAATGCATATAAAATCTGACCTTTTTTTTTAATGAAATTATGAAGAACAAACTTTTCACAGGATTTTTGATGACGTGGACCCGTAGAAGTGCATGAAATTATTGCCATTCTGAAAACTGGAAACTGGTTCAGTGTTCATTGTTTTTCCTTTTTTTAAAAAAGCAACAAAAAAAATCAAATCTGATCTGAGTTTGTGTGTGTGGTCAAATCACCAGCATTTTAGATGTGTACTGAATTCTGTACTCTATTTCAGTAATAATTTGTACTAAAGTCAAATAACTGATGCCCTTGTAATAATGCCCTTCTTCCTCATGCCAGCGATACTCAATGAGGAAAAGTATCGGTTCCAAAAAGACCAGTTCTAAATGCCACATCCGATACCAGCTGTGTGGAATTGTGGGGAACTTTTGTGCTATTTATAGTTAATATTTTTCTTGTGTACAGCCTCATTGTCAGTAGATGTTTGTATTTTCAACAGTTATCTGCAGAATGGACATGATTATACTAGACATTTAACTCATTTTTCTCATCATCCCAAGTTTACACAGAGAAAGGTGAAAACACTAGAGCGTACAGGGGATTTTAGTACAGGTTCAAGTTAAAGTACATGCCCATATTATGGGTGTATCTAATCATTCAAAGTCAGGTCTTTATAGTTGGAAGCCCAGTAGATGAATTTTCATTAAATATCTTATTAAATATAATATTTCTCTATATACAGGGGTTGGACAATGAAAGTGAAACAGCTGTCATGTTAGTGTGGGAGGTTTCATGGCTAAATTGGACCAGTCTGGTGGCCAATCTTCATTAATGTCACATTGCACCAGTAAGAGCAGAGTGTGAAGGTTCAGTTAGCAGGTAAGAGCACAGTTATATAGTATATTACAATGCACACAACATTATGGTGACATACCAGAGTTCAAAAGAGGACAAATTATTGCTGCACGTCTTGCTGGTGCATCTGTGACCAAGACAGCAAGTCTTTGTGTCTAAATATTATTGAGCCACTTTGGGGTGTTTTGGATGAGCGAGTCAGGAAACGGTTTCCTCCACCAGCATCACGTAGTGACCTGACCACTATCCTGCAAGAAGAATGGCTTAAAATCCCTCTGACCACTGTGCAGGACTTGTATATGTCATTCCCAAGACTAATTGACCCTGTACTGGCTGCAAAAGGAGGCCCAACACCCACTAATAAATTATTGTGGACTAAAACCAGCTGTTTCAGTTTCATTGTCCAACCCTTGTATATATCTTATTGAAAATGTAGGTCAGTCTTTTCATTTACTGTTGGCATTTCTTTCTTGTACCATTTTCTGGTTGATGTCTTTTTACCTGCCACTGACTGCACTGTTATATTGATCTTTCTTTGTGTATTGAGGCACATCCACATTAATAAAATGTGTTTATTACAGGGTAACTGGTCCACTGTTGTGCATCGATTGCTCTGTACAACTTACCAAAGTCGTCATTTCTTTCTGTGGGGCATCAGTGTTATGCTATTGGGAGACACTCGAAGTACAAGACATCTATTCTCATTACCTTCACTACAGCAGCTCTAAAACATCCCACAAAGTGAGTGGTTTCTGAGATGTTACCACCCTTGACCCAGGACCCTGTTATCATGCCCTTTTTAAATATCGGTCACATCCTGTCCTTTGCCCATGACTATAGTTATGAATTCTGCTACAACTGACTGGTGTGCTCACTTATTTATACATACAGCAAAACGTGTCACATGACCTCCAAGCCAGAAGTGGCCATAATATTCTTATATGTGTATTTAATAATAACTATTTAAGAATCAGAAAGAAAACTACCAAATGTAACAAGGCCTGAAGCAGCCTCTTCCATTGTCATCAGAGTAAAGGTTATTAAATTACAGAGCAGAATTGAGTCTGGTGGTCATCTTACGTCATGAACATCAGGTTACAACAATGAAATCCGAGACATTTTTCAGATGAGGTAACAGATCTAGAACCTGAATCTGAGACTGTAAAACTAACTTATAGTTACGTATTGTTAGCTCTTACAACAGGGGTGTCAAAATCCAGTACTGGAGGTCTGGTGTCCAGCACAGTTTGGTGATTTCTCTGCTCTGACACTACAGTTAAACCTGGTCATTACCAGCTCAGCTGAATCAGGTGTGTTTGATCAGGAAGATCACCAAGTTGGCCCTCCTTACAAGCTATACAAGCTTATACAGTGCCCTCCATAATTATTGGCACCCTTATTAAAAATGTGTTAAAAGCCTTAAAATAAATACACTTTTTATTGCAGAAGAATAATCTCACTCTGAAAAAGTTTAGTAAAAAGCAACCTTCAACTCAAGTAAAAAATAAATAAAGAAAAAATCCTGACTAAGAAATAATTATTTCCCATTTCCCATTTCCCATGACCTGTTCCACAATTACTGGCACCCTTAACAATTTCTTGGAAATAAATGTATTTGAACCATTTTTGTCATTTCTACTGTAGTTTATAAAGTGGATCAAAGTATCTAGGAACCTTTAATTACCGTAGTAATTAATAAGTTCCTGTTTCCCTGGGGTATAAATATGGCATCACACAAAGGCCTATTTCTTTTACTCACTCTTAAACATGGGAAAGACAAGAGAAGACACTATTCAAGTAAGGCAGATGTGTGTTGACCTTCATAAATCAGGCAATGGCTACAAGAAAATAGCCACTCACCTGCAGATGCCCTTATCTACAGTCAGAGCAATCATCAAAATGTTCAAAACATCTGGAACTGTGACAAACAAGCCTGGAAGAGGACGCAAGTGTATCTTGCCACCATGCATGGTGAGAAGGATGGTAAGAGAAGTAACATGTTCTCCAAAGCTCACTGTAAGAGAATTGAATCAAATAGCATCTTGGGGTTACGAGGTCTCCCAAACAACCATCAGGTACTATCTACATGCCGTTTGGGAGGCATGCATGGATAAAGCCTTTTCTGAGTTATACTCATAAGCGTAAACGGGTGGAGTTTGCCAAGCAGTACTGGGATTTTAACTGGGTCCACGTGCTTTGATCAGATGAGACCAAAATAGAGCTTTTTGGTAACAAACACTGTAAGTGTAACACCAAGGATGAGTACACAGAAAACACCTCATGCCC
>BRDA01063233.1:0-12122 GCA_036984385.1 Crenuchus spilurus
TATATATATACACACACACACACACACACACACACACCATTTACCATTTTGAATTAAATTAAGAGCACAAATGGTCTAATTTGTGGAGATGCAGAAACATCCAGAAATGACATCCCTCTAAATTCACGTTGACAGCTATCACATTACAGTTAGTATTCTTATAAGAAGTAGATGGATTAGTTTTTCTGTCATACATGTTAGGGCTAGTTTAGACTTTAGATGAAGTCTGACACTTGTGGCTGGTCAGGACAGCTTTGTTGATTATAGTGGGAATGTTTTGGTCTCGTCATTGTCATTCACAGTCATTGCTGCTTACT
Source organism: Crenuchus spilurus (assembly GCA_036984385.1). Lineage (NCBI taxonomy): Eukaryota > Metazoa > Chordata > Actinopteri > Characiformes > Crenuchidae > Crenuchus > Crenuchus spilurus. The sequence goes on from BRDA01063233.1 coordinate 318, forward strand.
GTTAGGCCTTACAAAGAGACGGACATGAGAAAACGCCTTAACAAATCTGTTTTTAATTCTGGAACAATGCAGTAAACAAGTAGTCCCAGTCAGTTTCACTTTCCCTAAGACTAAGCCAGTGAAAACACTACATCAGTCGTGGATGACCACAAATGAATCCCTCTGGAAAACTAGTCCCACTGCTGAAAGAATTAATTATATATATTAATATAAAACGTAACTTTCTCCTGACAGAATTCAGCAACTGCCCATTGACTATTATTACAGGTGACTTCAGAGTTTGTTCTTCTCTAAATAGGGGGAACAGTCTTGACATTGTTGCCAAAGTATTGGATTTTACAAAAAAGATGCAGCAAATAGAAGATCCCTTTATGTCCAGTTGTTTCAGGAGTGTTGAGTATCAGGATTACATACAGATAGAGATTATCCACATAAAAACACAGATGTAAACACAACCAAGCACTTAAAGTCAGGACACATTTTAGCCAGATGTTATGACAGTGAAAATGTGTATTGTAACAAAGTTATATTCACCAACCAAACATCCACTCAATGTAAATAAAACTCTGCCCGACGTCAAAACCCCTCAAAATATAACTGAAAGCTTGTCAAATACAGACGAACATCCATCAAAGTCAGCCATAAACCCTGCCCAATGCCACCCAGTACACCCAAAACCCATCCAATAGAGCCAAAAACTTTGCCCAATTCAATCAAAACACCACCCAGTACACCCAAAACCCATCCAATAGAGCCAAAAACCTTGCCCAATGCAACCACAATGCCACCCAATACACACAAAACCCTGTCCAGTACATGCAAAATCCCATCCAATAGAGCCAAAAACCACTGAACAATACAGCCAAAACCCCACCTAACTACAAATTCACTCAACACAACAAAAATCCCACCCAAATACAACTAAAACCCTGTCGAATTCAACCAAACCCCAACCAAAACACCCAAAACCTCAACCAATACAGTCAAATCAACACCCAATACCACAAAAACCCTGTGCAACACAACCAAAATGCCAGCCAAAATATCTTTTTAAATATAAAAATCAAAACGCTTTTTAATTCAACCATAAAGCCAACCCCACATCCAAGTACAACCAAAACAGTCAAAACCCCACCCACTACAACCAAAACACTAGTCAGCACAGTACAGTACACAGTAAATCTGTCAGTGTTAAATCAACACTATTAGAGTTAAATTAACACTGGTAGTGTTACATTTTGACACCCTCAGTGTTAATTTAACTCTAATAGTGTTGATTTAACACTGGTATATTTACTGTGTTGTCACAATGCATGTGATCCATGACAGTGAGGCAGCTAATTGTGGAGGATGTATATGGTTGTTTCGTGGACTAAACAAAGCTCTTATTAGCCACTTGGACCAACACTGCTGTGCAGATTAAACAATAAACATTCTACATTCTAAGAAACGTTAAAAAAACATCTGGTTAAAGTCTTATCCGGATGCAGTCCTCATATTAGTCTCGTGACTAAATGACCAGGTGTAAACAGGGTCAGAGATCAGGCTGGACTTTTCCTTTAAAACCTGGCTGTTCATGAAGGCTGGGTATTGGCAGCAACTTCATAATACGATACGTATCCAGTGTAAAGGTAAACAGGGTTCACCGCGTCATCTTCGCTGACCTCAGTTCTGCCTGTCATCTGAGGGACAAAAACAACTTAAGTGAGTAACAACTTAATTCACCGCTTAATCAACTTGGCAATCAGACATCAAACAGTCACAGCAAGTGAACCTGAAGGACCTGATTCTCACCGTTTTAGCTTCATGCCATAAGAAACAGCTTAGTGAAAATAGGGAGGGAATTGTCTGGCTATCTTGGCTGCGTCCACTGACAACCTGAAACCCTCACCTGAATGAAGCAGCCATGTTGAAAAAGGAAGGAGCCAAGTGGAAATCTCGCTTGTAATGAGTTCAAGTGAGTGTGGACCCCCCGGAGTGGGCACAGGTGCCGATGTCCTACAGCCAAAAACAATCGTGTTCGGCTGCCAGAGGGACTGAGGCCAAGACACCGTTTAGCACCACTAGCATGGAGTGAAGGCTAGCACACACGCACACACACACACACACACACACACACACACACACACACACACACACACACACACACACACACACACACACACACACATAGCACTGTCTAAATGGGCTGTAAATCTGTGACCTCACAACCATTTGATTTCATTATGAATCGTTAGGAAACAATTCAATGAATTCTCAAATTTCACCATAATTTGATACATTGATAATTTGATAATTACGTCAGGTTTACTTTATTTAAAAGTGTAAATGGATAACATGATCCTCCAGTTTACTTTTGGCCACAATTATGTGTGATGCAGGATCAGGCGAGATCAAATCAGCACATTTTTGCTCAAAACATGCAATCAACCTCTTTTTACTTTAAACATGCAAAGCCTGAACTGTCACATGATTACCAAAAAAAAAACAAATTCTTAGAAAGTGCTGTTTTTTTTTTTTTACTTTATAGCCAATGATGAAAGAGTTTTATATGCGTTTTATTTTCGCCTTGTGTTCTGTCAGCCACAATTCTGGTGAGGATTTCCTGCAGACTGTTATTTTAGCCACTGCTGGTAAACCTGTATGACTGTATGCTTCCATACACCTGCAAACTCAGCTACTTCCTTCACACTGTGAGACTATTCTTATAGAACAGATGAGCAAAAATTCCACTTGAAAAAATGGAACAAAGTGTATCTTCAATCAGGGCTAGCGCTCCGCAAACACGGATCATGCACTGCGCATGAGGGCCCAAACGTCAACAGGGCACCACTGAAGTGTGTGTGTGGGAGGTATTGTGCGGCGGAGACTTAAGTGGTAGAGAGAGGCAGGATGGGGGCACACAAAGCATTTGGATGGGGCACCCACATGCCTACCATCTTCAATTCACAAACAATTAACATAGTGTAATTAAAAGTAAAGGTAATGTGACACAGTGGTAAACAGGCCTCTGTCCCAGCTTTTTTTAGTTAGCAATTTTTTACATTTGTTGATAACACTGAAAATCTGTCCTTTTGTTTGTTAAAAAATGTTCAAGTGAATTAACAAATTACAGATTTAATATATTTAATTTAAGATAGTTCTGGAAAAGGGGTTTGTAGGTAAACAGCTCTATTCTTAGGCATATTTAATTAAGTGGATCTGTTTACAAAAAACAGAGACAAATTGCTTATTTTCTATCAGGGCTGAATCATTTTTATATCAACACGGCAGCTTGAGAGAGAGCTTTTCAAAACCTTTCAAATTACGAGAGCTGCATCTTTTAATTATTTGTAAAAAATCCTTTTTAAGTGGAGAAATGTTTACCTGTGACAGAGTTTATGAACTTTCTGATTGGATCAAGTGTGACCAATCCAGGGAAACCAAATCAACTGTGAAATCACAACCACAAAGTATTGGCAGTCTGGCATATTACAGGATCAAGCCACATGTTAGAAAAAATTATGGATTATCTGGTATTCTGTGAAAAAAAAAACACTTCAACCTAACTGCAATTTAATATTTTAATAATAATACATTTATTTGGGCTGCTATTAAATGTAATAAATTTAATAGCAGCCCAAAAACTGATATTAGCTCCTTATATAGTATTTATAACCCTTTAATTACTGCTAATATTACAATAAATATAATTTCATGAAATTAATTTCCTTTCCCAAATCAATACAAAATGTGTTATAAGTCATTGCAGAACTGCAAAGCAGAGAGTCATTGCATTACACTGTGTATGCCTGATATCGGCTAATCTTTATTTAATATACACTGTTAAGAGACAGATGTGTAATGCAGGATATAGACAAGGCTTGAATGTTAACACCACCTTTTCTTCACCTTCACTGAATAAGAACAAGCTTCCAAATAGCTGAGGGGTCGAGTATAGATCTATAGAAAGTCACTATTATATAAAAAAACACTGCCCTTAAGATTGCTTTTAACTTTAAGCAATTACTCTTGAGCAGAAAAGCCAGAAACCATTTTATTAGAAAATACCAAGCTTCTATAAAGCTTGGGCTTCCTTTTATAGACTTTTTATATGATTCCCTCCACTCTGCTGATTCCCCTGAAAGCACAAGCTAACCCATTAGCATGCTACTGCGATCTTGTAGCTTATACAGCAGCATCCCACAGGATTCAAAATATTAGCATTCTGCATCAGTCAGCCTTTTGTGCATTAGCTTTGTTGACAACATTATCATTTGTACGAGAATCTGTTTGACCAAAGCGACTCTTCCATTATCATCGAGCTTCCCTCAGAATCAGAAACACGCAATTATAAAACACTCTGACTAGCTTCATGCTGCATACTGAAGACATGAGAGCACGCAGTAATAAAGCGCCTTGAATTAGCATTCTGTAAACACGGAGGTCCATTAGCATTAGCTAGCGATGCAAGGCACCTTAAATTAGCGAAACTGCCCTCTGCGTCAAGACAACATGACTAATCAGCTATTAAACATGGGAAAAAAATAATTTTCTTGGCTTTCATGATACATACTGTGATACATACACGTACAATTTAAAATGTACCATTCACTCCTCAGTCCATACCATCCATATATACAATCTAAGTATATAAGGGTGTCTGAAAATATCTGTACACTGATATAAATACACAGTCATTTCAGATTATGACCATCCCTGGTTTGGAATGAACTTGGCCCGGGACCTCACCGATGCCACGTGTTTACTGCATGTATAAATAAGTGAGCACACCTGGAAGTTGTAGCAGAGTGTAAAACCACCATCATGGGCAAAGGACACAAAAGGGCATGATGATAGGGTACTGGGTGGTAGCATCTCGGAAACTGCTAACTTTGTGGGATGTTCTAGAGTTAGTACCGTACATTAATACAGCTAGTTTTAGCACAGTAAATTACTATGAGTAGTACTAATATGGTGAAACTTTGCATTACTGTAGTATTACAATTGTAGTAATGGCACTACCATCATGGTAGTGCCCAAAAATCCATAGCTCTGCCCTAATGAAATAAACAAGTGAGCACATCAGTCAGTTGTAGCAGAAAAATCATCATCATGGGTAAAGGATGTGATGTCACTGATGTTCAAAAGAACATGATAACAGGGTACTGGGGGAAGGGTGGTAGCATCTCAGAAGCTGCTAGCTTTGTGGGATGTTCTAGAGCCGCTGTAGTGAAGGTGTACTGACAATGGACTTCTTGTACATTGATTGCCTCCAAATAGCATAACATAGCATACCGCCTTATAATGAACTGTAACCCCTCTATCATGATAAATGACACATTACAGCCCTAATACAGTGGATAATAATTTAATTAATTTAAATAATTTTATATTATAATTTAATAATAATAAACCAATAATTTAATTGGTTCTGTGACCGAGCTTGTAATTCAATGTGCTTGTATATCAAATTAAATGTCCCCATTAAAATGAATTGAAATGCTATTAATTCATTCAGCTCCACAAAAATGTGTTTTTAAATAAGAAAAATGTTCTTTATAAATAACAATGTATACAAATAATAATACATAATAAAAGAGACTGTAAAGAAATAAACTAGTCGCTTGCAAGTGACTACTCATGGCGAGTGACGTAAGCTCGCTCGCTTGCAACTCAGATCTCAGCTCGCATCATAAAGCTAAAAAATTACAGAGCGATGGCTCATATCTTGGAGAGTCAGTTAAACATCAGTTAAACATCTGTTTAAAATTGAATAATGATGAAAAAAATGAAAATTGTTCATGTAAAAATAAATGATGTCTATTGTCAGTACACATATACATGTCATAGGTGACTTTCTGGAGGGACAATACAATGCAAAAAAATTGTAGGACATACTCCACAGCAAGCATATAGGTACAAATCAAAAACATATCTGTTTATAATGTAAAAAGACATCAATTAATCCTTAATATTTCAACCATCAAAGCTAACTGTCAGCCTCGTCCAGGACCTCGCCCCCTCTCCCTGTCATTCGTGCTTGAGTACATCCTCCACGTCGTCACTGTGCAAATCCCCATGTGATGTCACCTCATTGTTCATGTCCGTTCCCTCGTTTCTCACTAATTACTTCCGATATAAGTTTACTCTGTTAATCTTTGTCATTCATTGATTGTCTATAATGGTCACTATTTGTTGTGATTGTCAATGACTGTACATATTTGTCATTGTGTGTCAGGCGTTGTGTTCACTTAGAACTGTTTAGTTTGTATCTACTGGTTATTAATAAAACTCACATTTGGCTTTATCCTGGCTTCATCACACGCTACATTACACTAACTTTGAGAACAATTCATGAAAACTCATGTGGACAGGTTAGAAATTTCATGAAATGTGGTCACTTACAGCAAGCATTATTAGTCTTATTTAGTGAAGTCTACCACAGAGAATAATTTAATTCCACCACAATTTCTAGTCAGGAGCATATTAAGGCTATCATTAATTGCAAATTAATAAAGGCAAATTTAAACTAGAGTGGGTAAAAGTGCCACATTAAAAAAACAGAAAATTGTGAGCTCTTTTGTGATCATAATATAATTAAGAAAAGTAAACGAGGATATATTTTATATTCATTGCATGTAAAGTGGCATATTTCAAGGTGTTTTGTTTTAATATTGATGCTGTTTGAATAGTCATTTAGTCAAATATTTCAAATGAAATATTCTAATAATGTGAGTTTCTGGATTAACAGTAAAGTTTGAGATGAGTAAATTACTACTCAGACAGTATCAACATTAAAACAAAAAAGGCATATGTGTAATGAACAAATTTACCTTTTTTTAAATTAAATTATGAAAATAAAATATCTTTTCCAGGATATTTTCATTTTTGGAGATGCACTAGTACACTCTGATCTCCACACATGTGTACAGTGTTTATTAGATTTATACTCTGTATATGGATGCATGCTATCGTGACGCGTAAGCCTCTGTAGAATAGTATGAGTCATCCGTACTGCATGAGTCTGTCATCCATAATGCATGTGCTTTTTTGCTGTGTAGCATGCTGTGCTTATGGAGAAGCATGTTGAGCCTTGATAAAACAGTGAGAAGGTGCTTCACTGAGCTGCATGTAGAAAAGGCCCGTTAATCCTGACCTGAGATCAGTCATTCCAGCAGTAATGAAACAGCAGTAAGCATCTGTAGGGATGTCAATACTGATTATATTATTATTCAATAATCACACCTAAAACCTGACCTCTTTCCTAAAATTAGATTTTTAAAACTGCAGTATATCTCCTTGCTTACAATAATGCAATATATGTATACTTTACTATAGCAATACACTGAATTATAACATCTCTATCATATGTATACTATCACCAGGTTCTTGCCAAAACACACCTCTAGTAATGAATTATGTATTGCCTTCTAACGTTCCCAAAAAATTAAATTAACCATCCTTAAAAATAAAAGGAAAGTTGCAAAAGCCTTAAATGTAAGGGGGGAAAATATATTTTAAATATAACAACTTAAAAAAAAACTAATCAGTGCTGAATTAATAATGAAATAATTAACCAATTAATCATGACAGCCATAACGGATGAGCAATGCCTTGAGACACTGACACATCTGTGAGAAATCCCTTAGAAGTAGAGTAAGAATAAGTGAGAAATCAGAAATGACCATGTTCTCATAGCATAAAAAAGAAATTATTCAGCTGTGAAGCTCCAGAGCATACAACCTATCATATTTCTTATGTTTTTTATGATGATGACAGCAAACCTGCTAGCTGTCAAATTCAAGACTGATGTGTAAATTCTGTACAATTTCACTGCTCAACTGCTGTACGAGTGGCTGGTTGTGGAGAGAGAAGGGAGTAAATTCTGCCCCCTCATGTCCTCTGTTGGTATGTATTTTGCTGTATGACTGACAGTAGCTCACTATTATCAGTTTAAGTGCTCATATTAGCCTATTTTATATATTACTGACTTCCCTTGGACAAGAGTTCACTTCTTTCATTTTATCTAACCAAACCTCTTCAGTTAAACTAGAGCGATGTGGCCATTTGAGGAAAATAACATTTATATGCTATTAACTTTACATTTACTATTATATCACAAGGGCAGGTACTAACTCGACTGGAAGCACGTAGAGGGGATGTGTCCAATACAAATATGCCATTCATAACCAAAATATTGCCCTCTGCTCAAATTCATAGAGAAACTCTATGTTGAAATTTTATGTTTGAACTGTTTTATTGAACAAAAAATGGGCCAGTAATACAGAAAAAATAGTATCCAAATATTTAAAATATATTTAATGATATCATTGCATAATGATATCATTTAGTAATTTAATGATAAATTACTAAAATGACTTTTAGTACATATCATACATTTAGTACACATATTTACTTTGGATACATACAAAAAGCACCAGTTGTGCCACATTTAAAGTAAATTTGAATTAGCATAAAAATCACATTGACAATAAAATATCATCATATTGCCCATTTGCTGAATTCATCTTATTTTATCTTATGCCAAACAGTGACAACTAAAAGCAATGAGCCTAATTCATAACATTTGTTCTTAATAATACTGTCACTTAAATTATAAAGTGGAGATTTGAAAAAAAATCATTAACATCATTTTCGCACAGACGACACCAAGCAAAAACACATAAGTGTGTTGTTGAGTGTGTGTAGATTCTGTTCTTACTTAAAAACAAGCCTTAAATAAAAAAACTAAATGTCAGAATCTTTGTGAAAACTGCATACATAATGTTTACAAATAAATTTCTTCTTAAGAAAGGTTGTAGAATGAGGCCAAATTATCTTGGTGAAGAAACTGCAAAAATATAGTTAACAGTTTCTCTTCATGCTAATTAGCTAATCTACACCAAACAGGTGCATATATCTTAAAAAGCACCTAACTACTTCAAAAAAGCCATAAATAAGCAAATGACAGTCACACTATAGCAACAGCTAACGTATAAGATCTATAACGAATGCTGCACTGAATTCTGAGACACCCCACTGGCACAGTGATAAGTGATGAATGTCAGCTACTGTCATTTCACATTCTCACCTCTACCTCTGATTTGGGTTGCCAGATACTAGCACAAACACCCCACACAGAAACGGATAATTTTTTTGAGATGCACTAGTAGGTATTTAATGCTAACGTTCTTAGCATTCTTTCTTAGAAAGAGTGACATATGATTGACAATGTTCAATGGGTAACTGTACTTTTATTATTTATTATTACATATTTATATAACTTGACAGCATGATTTACTATTAGCTACAAACTAAAAGATGCCTCAAAAGCTAATCAACCATTTTATCTGCTATAGGGTTGGACTTTGTTAACTGCATAATATAAAGATAAAGTCTTTAATTGCAATTATTGACACAACAATTAATTGTGAGCAAAATTTTCAGAATTAGGACAGATCTACAGACTATGTGACAGCTAAAGTAGTTAGCTTATATGCTAGGCTTGAGTATTAGCAATAACGCTAACACTCAGTAAAGCTAATGCAGCTTAGGCTAACATGATCCAACAGTAACAAATAACTCCACTATTTGTATTGGTTAGAAAAACATCATTTGACACTAAAGAGTATATAAAAAAAATCACTGACAACCTGACAAATTTTCACTATTATTGTAGAGTCTGTTTGAGAGTAGCAGGTAGCATTTTAGTACTCGAGTCCAGTCTATGAGCTGGTAAATGAGCTGGTCTTGACATCATTTTTGATTTGGTCTCTTCTTGGTCTCAGGGTGAGGTGGACTCAGACTCAAGACAAGCCAAGTCCTATGTGTTGGACTAAAAACATTCATTAGAAACTGAATTTTTCTTTTATTTTTATTGAATGTCAATAATCCATTCAAAACTGAATAGATCAGTGCTTTCTCTACATGACTAAATTAAATCTGCATTGTGATTGGCTAAGAAAAATGTTTTATTTTTAATTGTCTGATAAAAATGCAAGCGTGCTTGCTTTACATTACCATGCCTGTAAAACCTGCAATTATTATACTCTTCGCTTATGTGAAGCACTGTGAATTTGTACATGTGCTGTGATGTCTGATTAAGTTTAAGACAAGAAGGGACACAGAATCATCATTTGCTTCCAAAAAATTTGCCTTAATTTGACCACAATATAATAACGTTACGCTGTGTATTCTTTAATGTTCTCTTTTACAACACATATAAGGAAATATTTTATTTCTTGAGGAAATATTTAAATATTTGATTTATATATTATATATTATTGTATTTATATATTTATATAATTTAGGACTCAGCTCTACTGGTCTCCATTACAACACTACTAGCAAGTTCTTTAATCAAGCTTGTGTATTCTTTCCCCATTCACACACCAGCCAAATGCCAATCAGAAAGCATTTGGAATGTAGCCAAGATGAAAATCTTCAATAATTTCATAACCTATAATTATATGTAAACAGCACACCTGAACATTTCAGAGATTGTGATTAACACAGTTATGTCATTTGAACACAAGCAAGTAAAAACATGCATAAATCAAGCATACAACTTATACAGTACTGTGCAAAAGTCTAGCATCAGAGCGACACTAAGCATTAATTTAATATATAATGATTTTTTGCTTATAGTGATATATTGTTAACATAACAAACTGGGCTGGCAATGGTTTCCATTGCTAATTAGTGCTTAATTGAGTTATACTTCATCACATTTTAATCTACTAAGTCTATTAAGTTAAATCTGGTGGTGCAATTGAACAAGCTGAGAATCGGATCCAAATTGTTTTTCCTCTAACTAGCTCACAACATATTAATATGAAAGTACATTTTTATAAAATGTGTCTGTATTGATGTTTATGTGCATTTACTCTAAAATAATGTAGCAAGTTAAAACTACAACATATGTATTACAGTGTAGCATGTAAGATAAAGATACAGACGCTTCCTAAGGCACCACACATGCTAAACTGGATTGACAGCATCAAGACATTAATTACAGATACCTGGATTATGCTATGTGGAAGACGATCGCACAGACCAGATGAGGATTCAGAAATGACCTCAGATCATTGGCCTCGTTAGCTACAAACCACTACCTCCAGTGGCTCTCCCGTGCCAGGCCCAGGAAAAATCCCTCCAGTAGCTGATGGAACAGTAACCTAAATGCAAGCTGATACGACCACACCTTTGACACGACCAGCACAACCAGTCCAGAGAGAGGAAAATTCCACGGTTGTTGCACAAACAGATACGTTGTCAATTAGAAGTGAATGTTGCGTCCTGTTCTAATAGCTTTGGCTGTAGAGTCGACTACAAGTGGCCGAAGACTAAACAAAGCTTCAACGGCCTCATCATCCCTCTAATCTGACGTGATTGGGATTATTATAGGAGCAAACAGGGCCTTCACTAAGTGGCGCTTGAACCATGCTAACCCCCCCCACAGCTTCCACACCTACACTCACCCACATGCTGCTTACTTCAGGAGTACAAACCCTAATGCCAACAGGGTTAATCAGAGTTACTCTTGCACGAACACAGTGTATGTAACACTGCTGCTGTTAATCTTAAACAAACAAACATTGTGAGCACATGCTCACGCACATTATTCCTTCTCAGCTCAGATCTCCACATCGTCACACCGGTGTGTACAGGGATCAAAACATCAATCATGGATTAATGTTTTATACGGTGCCACATAAAAAAAAAATTCATAAAATAATTAATTGCTATGCTTACTTTCATTCATTCAAAAAGGTAACTCAAAGTCTCAATGATTGGTATATATTTATACCAATTATATATATA
>BRDA01063234.1:0-12601 GCA_036984385.1 Crenuchus spilurus
CCTTGCTCTTGGAGTGATCTTTGTTGGTCGACACTCCTGAGGAGGTAACAGTGGTGTTAAATTTGTACACAATCTGTCTGACTGTGGATTGGTGGAGTCCAAACTCTTTAGAGATGGTTTTGTGACCTTTTACAGTCTGATGAGCATCAACATCTTTTGTGTCAACAAATCTCCTTTGTGCCATGATACACTTCCACAAATGTGTGTTGTGAAGAGCAGACTTTAATAAATCCCTGTTTTTTGATATAAAACAGGGTGCCCACTCGCACCTGGTTGATAAATGGGCAAGTATAATATTTTTGTCTCGTCTGTTTAACTGGGTTCTCTTTATCTACGTTTAGGACGTAGCACCACTGTAATTCTGTAATGTACATTAATTTCAGTTTTGGGTAATCTTACTTTTTTTAAACCTCTGGCAGTTCACAGTTCACCTTTGTATCATGTCACACTATTCACTGGACTTGAATGACTTCTTTCAATTCATGACAAAGTTACTTGAAACAGAAAAATTTAAATTGATTATTGTAGTTTCTTAAGTTTAATTTTAGGGGAAACGTCAGCAGTGCTGACTTGTTTACTTATATACACTGGAATGGAAGACTAATGGCTGAAGATTGATGACAACACTGCCATCTAGTGGTCAGAGGTTTAAACAACAAAATAAACCAACACCAATCAAAACTGTTCATTAAAAACCCAGACTGTGTTTCTGAGAATCAATATCACAGAACATAATATTGTGATAATCAAGTGTATGTATATTTTATTTTTCCCTTAATCTGAATATACTTCCATCATAATCCTAAAACCTCCAGAACAAAAACTAAAGCAGCAAACAAAGTGAAAATCAAGTCAAAGTGAATGTACAGCACTACTGGTTAGTCGTGTTAGTCTCTCAGCTCCAATTTAAAGCTCAGAAAGTAAACTTCAGACTCTAAACATGTTTCAGCTGATCAACAGTATCTGGATCAAGGGCAAATCTGAGTAAATATTCCTCAAAGGCCTGAAATATAACGTCTGATGTTATAAGAGTTCTCATTCTGAAGCTGGAAGAAATCACACACTGCAAAAAAAATGACATTTTAACAAGATAAATCATCTTAAATTTAAGTTTCAGTATATCATATCTAATATCTTTAAGACTGCTTTAAGTGTATTATAATAACAGACCAGTTCAGATGTGACATTTAAAACATTTATCCTGAAACAAGCAAAACTATAAGCCACTACTGAGAACAAGGTAAACATTAAAGTTAAATTGTCTTAAAAACAAGCATCCTGTATTCGCAAAATGAGAAATATTAGATACCTACACTACATTATAGATTATTTCACTGGCTAAATATGTTCTGCAGTGTACAAATATAAGTCAGTGCAGTAGGATTGAACAGCAATATTACTGTGATTGTATTACTGTATACTTTGTGATTTAGCTAACAATATATTCAAATACACTGATAAGCTAATACGCTGACACGGTTAAAGATCTGCATTAGTTTGACCAAAATTTTTTTTTAATAATTTTATTGGATTTCATCAAAGTAAAAAGTTTAGAGATGCACGATATTTTAGTGGCCGATATATTGTTTGATGAGAAATGAAAAAGCTAAATTATTGTATTGAAATTACAGCTTATAATTCCAATAACTGGGTGCCATATTTTTGGCCTCTGCTGGTCACTCTGTGTCCACTAATGGCCATAATATAATGTGAATTTTACATTACATTATATTATTTACATTAAAATATTTTAAATTATCTGTATATTTTATTGCCCACAATTTGTTGTGAATTATCGGTAACCATGCATGTAATTTGCGGGGGGGATAGGGGGGTTATGATCCCCCCCAATAATCTGATCCAATCACTACAACCCCCCCCCCAATAAAGTCACATAATTTCAATTTACAAAAACATCTTTCATGAATAACTTGTTAATTTTCTTTATTCGAGATCAATTTTGGGTAAAATACTAGCATGTTTAATCATTTGGTAATGTAACCCCCCTTTCCCCACCAAAACTTGGTATCATTCGACCTCCACCAAGCAGCAGTACTCACCGTTTGGAGGGTTGCCAGGTTCGTGGTTTTCACACCAAATTAGGCTTGTTTGAAAATCCAGTCGCGGGTGAAAATTCAAGTGTGGCAGGCTGCGTTTTTTTGGGATACTTTTAAAAATTACAGCGGCTGCCAAAAAACAACAAGAAAAGTGGGTGTTGGAAGAATGAATGCAACAATACGAACGAGGAGAACATAACGACATAAGGAAGTACAGTAGAGAGAGACAGAGCGAGAGAGACAGTTCCTTTTTTTTGTTGTTGTTGCTAATTATGTTACTATTAAATGTTCTTGACTGGGATATAAAACTGTTATAAAAGAATTAATAAACACTAATGTTATCATATTATTAATGACTGATAAAAAATCCCTTATAAACAAAATACTAAGTCGTACACTCATAGTTGTTTTGCCATTTGCTTGAAACGTGTGACAGACATATTTTGGGCTAGTTTAAGCTTCTGAAGGGCGGGTTTTAGACTGACTTTAGACTGGATTTTTTTTGCTGGACCTGGCAACCCTGACCTTTTGCTTGCTAGTGCAAGCAGCTGCTGGGGGAGTGGGTGTCGTAAGAAAACACGAAAAGAGCACCAAAAAGTGGACAAAAAACATTTTTTCATTGTTGGTCGACAACACCGCCTTGTAAAAAGCTGAAAAATCAAAATGAGGTAAATGTATATGTATTGTTAGCTGATGACTGAATAACTATGCCGCTGTGTATCAGACACACTATGAATACCAGTCCAGGTATTTTAGTTAGCTCCGTTAGCTAGCTCCGCATTTCTTAATTGTTTAAGGTGCAGAGTACATACAAAGAAAGTTAAATAAATACACAGTAAAAGCATTACAATGTATTTCTAATACGGTTAACCCAAAATTTCCTGAATCCTTTTAGAAAAGTAAATGATTTAATAAATAAATAAATAGGCAGACAGCTCAACTCCCCCAATGTTGGAGCCAAAGTTACGCCCTTGTCGGTAACCCAAAATTTCCATATCAGTGCATCTCTATTTTAAACAATCCTGATTTATCAGAGGTTCAGTTACATAATAGTCTTTACAAATTCCAGTGATACATTTACCAATAAAAAAATACAAAGCTCTGCTTCCCAGATCCAGACTAAGCAGAATCCTGGTCTAAATAATATCACTGACACCATTAGTCCAAGACTAGGCTTAATCTATGTCCATAAAATCAGCCTGCTATGCATTCGTATTCAGAAAAGATTTGAAGCGTGACAACGAGTCAGATTGTGCCAATAAACGCACAATTACCTGTTAAACAAAAAGCACTGTAGGGTGCACATTGTACATCATCACCATAATACGCTAATAGCGCTATGCTGTGTTGATTTAGCTAGCACCATCTCTGAAAAATCTCATTTTGACACCCTTCTAAAGCTGCCAGCAGAGTCTGGGAAATGATCCCGAATAATTAATCCCCAGTCACTCAGGCGGCCCCTCCGCAGACAACGGCAGGGATCTTAAGACGAGGATCAGCGGCACGTGAGCGTTACAATGATCAGTGAAGGTGTGACTAGCGTTGTCAGGAATTAGCTGTCACACTGCACTTCATTTAGGAGTTTTAGCACCTTTGCACACTGCAATCTATCAACACCTCTTCTAAAACACACATCCCTCCGTTTCTTATCGTTTCATTAAGAAAGTTTTAGAAAGAGATGAGAAAAAACACACTTCCTTCTCTCATCACCGCAGCAGAGAGCCGCGCTTTGCCTGGTGGGGGTCTGTAAACGACTGGATTTCCCACAAACAATGCAGGAGGTTTTAAACAAATATACAGAGCAGACTACAAGTAAAGGAAATATCACAACAAAAAGCTTAAAAAGAGTCCAGAGAAACTGACGAGGTACACCTCAGCAGCCTTCTAAGAGACCCTAGCAACTACTTAGCAACACCTCAGCAACCACTCAAGAGACAATGAGTAAAGATTATAAAGACGTAACAATCCACATAGGAGACTACAACAACTGACTGGCATCACCTAAGCAACTGCTCCAGGACAATGAGCAAAGGTTACAGGGATGCAACAATTCACATAGGAAACCATAGCAACTACCTAGCAACACCTCAGCAACCACTCAGTAGACAATGAGCAAGGGTTACAGGGACGCAACAATCAATCTGTATTGATGTGTAATCCAAATGAGTTATCTACATACATCTCAGCAACCACACTGGATACCATAGTAAATGGCTAGTGACACCTTTGTAAACACTTGGGAGGCCATAGCACCTGACTAGCAACTACTTTGGGGTTACTTAGACTGCACCACCACTCTGCACTTTCTTCAGGAAATGCACTAATCCAGCTTTCACATACACACTCCATCCTCACCAGATGCTGTTTGTCTTGCACAGCGACACTCTAGCAGGTCTCTGATGTAACCATGTTCAGTTTCTACTTCTTACAGGCCCCTTTGCCTTCAGTCCTGTCTTGTAAATAAAATGCATGCTCATTGGGCTTTCAGATGAGATGACTGACTTGGTGAGTCAAGAAGTTTTTGACCCTGAGAAACTCCGGTTTCTTGTTTAGTATTCTTCAGCGCGAGGTGAAGCACCATCCAGACTTCTGAAGTGTTGAGTCAGATTTCAGCATTTAAGAGGTTTCTGTACAGTTTATAATTCATCCTGATGTTACCACACACGGCAATATCATCAGTAAAGATGTACGGGTGTACCGACTCTTATACATGCATACACATGCTACCTTGCTTCACAGATGCTCTGGATCATGAGAAAGACTTTTTTTAGGTTAGACTTAGTCTTAGCTGGTTAGTCTTCATCTTCTTAAGACTTTGTCACAAATTTCCTGACAACTAATAGTTTAGTTGACCCTTCCGTCCTCATGTTGAAGAGCAGCAGTAATTTAAATGGCTTAATACACAGTAATCTCAGGACATTGACCATCTTGCTAATAATGGGAATATAACCATCCTCGGCTTGGACACTAGTGAGACGTGGAATGGACTGTATTAGGAGTCTGCAGTCATTTGTTCTGGTAAACTGTGGCGTGTCAATTGCTCTGTATGACTTGCTATACTCTAAGCCTATAGGGCACCACTGTTACGCCATTGGGTGGCACTCAATATTTGAAAAGTCCATTCTCAGTACACCTTCAATACAGCAGCTCTACAACATCTCACAAATGTTTCTGAGACATTGCCTCCACCATGCTTCACCCGGTACACTATTATCACTTTGTACATCACTCAAATCACTTTGCTTTGTCTGTGATGATGGTTTTACACTCACTGTGCCCCTTTATTTATATGTGCAGCAAACCCTGTCACCTGGCATCTGTGACGTCTCAGCCCGGGTTAATTTAAACCAGGGGTGGTCATAATATAACTGTATACATGGCATTTCTAAATCTAGGCCTTTGGTTAGCATGCGTTAGCATTCTGTGCATGTAAAAGTAGATTAGTGTATTTCCTGAAGAAAATGCAGAGTGATGTGCGGCCTAAGCAAGCCCCAGGTGGTTGTTAATCAGGTGCTCTGGCCTCCCAGGTATTGGCGAAGGTGTTGCCAGGTGTTTGCTATGGTCACCTGAGTGGTTGCAAAGCTGTTAGCCAATTGCAGTGATCTCTCATGTGGTTGATCATGTTCAGTAGACATGTACACACAGCCCGGGTAAAAAATGAAGATAGCGGCAAAGTTTCTCAAATTTGTAGGTCTGTGAACATTTTTTATTCCATTTTTCTATCAAATTCTAAATACAAATACTCTCATTACAGCATTTACTGACACAAAATGATCAAGCAGAGTTTCCACACCAAGGAAAACAAGTTCACATTCATTTATAAACCACACAAAATGAACATTTTAAGTTCAGAAATCAGATTTAGGGAGAATAAGAGGTTTTCAATGGGAGTCAGGTCACCAGGCTGGGCCCTCTCTTCATTTTTAACTTTATGTAAATTACAAAGTCGTCCCTACTAAAGCCGTCATTCTGCATTTTAACATCCACGGTCATTATTTCATTTTGAGTTCAATGTGCAGAGCCAAAACAACAAAAAAACCGTCACTGTCCAATTACTTAGAGACCACACTCTTTAGCTCTCCGGCCAAGGGCTTAATATATCGACAGCTTCTATCGACTCTCTAACATGTAAAAATCCTCCAAGATGTCTAATTTTAATCAAGCAAAGAATCTGACTGCTATCCACGGGGACATTTCCAATCAATGGGGCTGAACAAAACCTGTTAACCGTTATAACTTTCTTCTGCACTGTTAATGCATATAAACCCCCACAAACACAAAGATAAACACGACCCTCCTTCATATTATGATAAATAACTGATTTTTTCCTCATCGGACTGCTCATCACCAATTAGTCTCCCAACATGCTCAGTGTGAGTGTGCATTTTAAATGGATGTCCAATTAGCACACATTATTTATCCTCGTCATAATGCTCCATTGTTCCTCTCCGTCTCCACTGTGTGGTTACAATCAGGCCGTTTTTATCACATGGTCAGTGACTGATTGAACGTTTACTGGCAGGAAGTTCACACAGAGTGAATGATAAATCCTCAGAAGGGCGAGAAACGAGCCGGCGTCGTCTATCTCCAGTACTGTTCTCCCCGACGAGTGCAGGCCTGCGTAGCTAAAATAAAGAAATAAATAAATAAACGTCCTCCTAAAATTTATTACAGAGTAAATATAACCAGGGTAAGGAGAGGAATATAAATTGGGGCCAGTGACATGACAATCCATAACAAACTGCGCCAAATCAGGAGTTTACCTCTGCGAAGTTGCGACTGCCATGTTGACGCTGGCCCACTTTCGCGCGGCGATCGACGGAGGCGGGGGGGGCAGAGGGAAAAAAAAATCAGAGCAATGGATAACACGGATAACCTGCCATTGTTTATTCTCTCTTAAGAAATGTCAATCTGTTCGTTCCTCAGGTGTGCTCCTTTTTCCTGTTGTTTGTGCCATTTCTTTCCCTCCCTCCCTCCCTCCACCCCCCCCACTGTCGCTCCCTAGCTGATTGCACAAGATCAAAGCTCCGCTGCCGGAAGAATGTGAATATTTCAGGTGAAGGGAGCGGGCTTAGTTTCACACCACCTGTGTCACGCCGAACCGGGCCCTGCCCCTCGCAACACACAAAAACCCGAGCTCCGCAGGGCCCCCCCGAGGGCCTGGCGACACCATCCTGGACCACCTGTCAGAGTCTGGCTGCTTTCTTCTTACTCGTACGTGCGCCAGAGAAAAATTCCTCATTTGAGATAAAAATAAATGTATCTGGAGCGGTGAGATTGGGAATATAACCTACATCGAAGATGTACATTTAAAAACGGGGATGACGTGACGGGCTCGGCAGCGAGGTTACAGGAAGGAAAGAATATTCAGGCATAACTCAGTAAACATCTGCAGACACGGAGTCTCAATCAAGTTCAGCATCAAATGAGTTAATGAAGCCAAAGCTTTTTGGTACTAAATGCTAAAAGAAGGTCTTACAGAGCATAGATGAGGAAGAGGTACTTGTACATCACAGCACATACTCACTAGGGGGCAGTGAGCACACACGTACCCAAAGCAGTGGGCAGTCACCTGCCGAAGTGCCCAGGGAGCAGGTGGGGGTTAGGTGCATTACAGCTGTGGATTTTTTTAGGAATATTTATGGCTTTAAAGATAAAGGATGCAACTTTGACTCTATAGCGCACCTGGTGGCCAATATCTGCAAGTGCAATAAAACACATGGTAAACAAAAATGGCCAGGAACTGCATCTACCTCACAGATTTAGTTAAACAAATCTAAAACAGGACAGACCTGATCTACAAAAAGAGTGTTTGCAGTTAAATACAGTCACATGACAGGGTTTACTGCATGTATAAATAAGTGAGCACACCAGCCAGTTTTGGCAGAGTGTAAAACCAGCATCATGGACGTGATGTGACTGATGTACAAAAGAGCATGATAATAGAGTACCAGGTGAAGTTTGGAAGCAGCTCAGAAACTAACTTTGTGATGTTCAGAAGCAGGGGTGCACCATTCTGGTCCTGGAGGGCCGGAGTTTAGCCCAGTTTGCTGATGTACCTGCTCAAACACTCCTGATTATACTTGTTGTGCACTGATGTTCTGGACTGAAGGTATTGAGAATGGGCTTCCTGTACATTGAGTGCCTCCCAATAGTATAACAGTGGTGGGCCATTGATGCCAGATGGGAATGACGATTCCATGGACAGGTACAGAGCAATCAACACATCACAGTGGACCAGGACAAGTGTCTACAGACACCGTCTGTCAAATAATACACGACCTGTCCCGTCTCCCTAGTGCCATCTGTGCCAAGAGTGGTTATTCTTACTATTATGTAGGTAGTCATGATATTCTGATATGACAGTAAAATGTAATTGTTGTGTTCATAAATAGATTTTCTGTAATAGAAAATTTAATATTAGAAATATTTAAAACAGCCAAATGTTGATTTTATTATTATTATTATTATTGTATTTATATAAGATGCTTATAAATAAAATATATAATAATAATAATAATAATAATAATAATAATATAAGGTGCTTATACATAAAATATATTTATTTATTATTATTATTATTATTACTATTATATGTTCACTTATGTTCAAAACATGCTGAATGTTGTGCACCTGGGTGGACACATGAATAAAAATGTATATTTCACAAATGTAAGGGTTAATAGCACAAAACATTAAAACCGTGGTGTACAGCTGCAAAACTCCACACTCGGGGCTCTAAACTAAATATTTATTATTAATAAACTTTTTAATAAGATTTTATCACTTTGAGCTTTTTGAAGAGAAGTGATGTCTGGTTCAGCAGTAAGTTCTACTGACACTCAAAAGGGGCGTCACCCCAACAGAGGGGTGGAGTTTGAGCGGTAGCTCCTTCCGTCTATGGCGTACGCTCTGCAATTTGCAGCTAAAGCAATATGACAGATTCAAAACGTCCCAATGGGAGTAAACACAAGCGTACTTTCTAATTCTTATATACAGTTTATGGCTCCATCCAGTACTTTTGGGCTAAGTTTAAGTGGTGATTATCCAACATCCTGACCTGACTTGTTGAATGCAATCAAATCCTCACTGCAATGCTGCAAAGCCTTCCCTGAACACAGGCTTTTTTTAAGAAACAATGCATGAGTGTCCCAATACTTTTGTCCAAAAAGTGTATAATAAACCACAAGCTACTACTGTTTTGGATCTTTTTAAAACCGTATAGTGGAAGTGTTCTGCCTTCAAGTGTGATGTTATTGCCCACCTCAGCTTCACACAACCTTTAACTACACGGCAATATTTCCTCAAGCTGCAGAGACGGCTGTGACAAAGAGCTGCCAAACGTCCCGTGTGGGCTCTACGGCACAGTGAGCCTGTGTGTGAATCAGTATATATATATATATATGTGTGTGTGTGTGTGTGTGTGTGTGTGTGTGTGTGTGTGTGTGTGTGTGCAAATGCATCTCCCCGCTTGAGCAGCCATCTCTTTTCCCGCAGCCAATAAAAAGCCGTCCCCCCAGTGTCCACACCAATCTGAACACCGCCATTCAACAGCTGCCCATGGCAGGAGCGCGGGGAGTTTGGGAGAGGGGGGACCGGGGAGCGAGGGGGGTGAGAGCGTGCACGGTTCCACAAAGCGTCTGAGGGAGGGCACCATGCAGTCAGCTCCCTCAGACGGGCTGTAAAGCCTTTCCTGCAAATTCCTTACATTCATCTGTGTCAGGGCGCTCGGCACACATTAGCCGTTTACATGGGAGGAAACACAATCTATTTGATGCTACACTGCCCACACGTCCAAAGCCCTTCCCTCAACGCCGCAGCTTCACACTGTTTAACTTCCATCTCATATTCTGAGCAGGCAGGCAAAGGGGGGGAAAGCAGGCAAGCCGAGGCAACACACTCCATCTTCTCTTAAATCACCATTTAAACTGGCGGCTAAATGAAATCTGCCTAGAAGTAAACACGGGCCAGTCGACGTTACGCATTTGTTTATATTTACTCTGCGATGTCCAATTGATTTTTATTGTTCTCGTAATGATATATGCAAACGGAGGCAATGGGCCTGGCCGAGAAGGCGCACTCGCCTTGCTTTCTCGTCCTCGAGCCCGATCCGGAGGTAATCAGCGGGTCAGCTGGTTGGTCGGCGGTTGGTGAGCTCTGTGTAAATGTCAGCTCACTCATTACCAAAGCAAACCAACATGGCCGCCAGACCGGTGATAGATGGCTGACCTCAGAGGAGCGTCCACGCTGATAGCGAAAACTCCCTCTCCATCACCATCCTCCTTATTAATCAATCCATTTATCGCCCATGTATCAAAGCCGGCTGGGATCGTATCGTCGCAGGTGTGCGATCAGTCAGGGCTCCGGTCCAACAGATAAATGATGAGCGTCCAGATATTAAGAATCCGTTTCGGCCGACTCCGCCACCCAGCCTTCATAACGAACAGCTAATTCAAGACATATGACCTTTAGAACAAGCAGTGATCATGAGCCTTGATGACAGCTCATTTTTTTGGGCCTGCAAATCAACTATCCCTCATAACACAAGACAAACAGTGGGGAACAAAAGGGTTCTGTTCATTTTCTCGCCGCATTAAAAGACGTTTTCTGCTCAGCCGTGAATTCGCCGCTGCATCGTGACACGAGCCGCTGCGGTCCAGCGGCTCCCATCTGTACCGGGCCGTCTCGGAGGGGACGGGGAACGCCACGGGAGTACAGAAACGTACGGAAAACCGAGGAGCCGCCTCTGTCAGGCCCAGCCATGCGCTTCCCTCCTGGGTTTGCCAGAACAGTCTGGATGGCGGAACAGGAAGAGAGGAGGGACCGCCGCTTTCCCTCGAGTTGGTGAGGAGGGGCGACTACGTGAGGCCCACAGACGGCAGAGATGCCCAAGCCGGGCTTTGTGAAGTGTGAAACCCCCCCTTCATCATCACACCCAGTCCTCCAGACAACTGAATCCATCATTACATCAGTTATGTGCCCAGATGCAAGTGGAACACTGGAGCTGGAGGAGCTTGTGCTGTGTGAGTGAGGTCGGACAGGTAACACACCTGTCAGGAAGCTCAGATCAGCACGGATACTTAAATCTGAATGGGAACAAGCAGAGACAGTATATAGAGAAGATAATGTTATAACACAGTGTCTATAACAACGTTTACATCACTACATCAGCTGCACGTCTTATTCCAGATGCTCACAGTAAACCAAAGCGAGCTCATGTATTTCATTCATATTAATCTCTTTTAGAGGACTTTTATTGATACCACTTTACAATACAGCCCAGTTTTTCAGCTTAAATATCCCCAAACATACAGTTACCCCCCCCCCCCCGTACATACTGGTACTTACATGTAGGTACAGAAGAAAACAATACATCCTAAATCACTATTAACATATAACTATCTCTTGTTTCAGAGTGTTGATGTATTTTTACAGATTGGTGATTTTGGGTGACTATGAAGTTAGGTGACTACATGGGCTTGTGGCTAAGGAATCAGCCTAGTGGTCCCTGGTTTTAATTCCCTGAACCGACATGACTGAAGTGCACTTGAGCAAGGCACCTAACCCCCAACTGCTCCCCGGGTGCAGGATAGGGATGCCCACCACTCCCTGTGTTTGTGCTCACTGCCCCCTAGTGTGTTACATCTGAGTGTAACATATGTAAATATGATGGGTTTTTCTTTAACAGTGTAATTCTCTTTCTAACAGTGAGTCTGCAGCCAAAACTGTCCAGTCAAGACCTGTTTGGAGTCTGAGACTAGAGTGTCAAGAACATTTCAACTAGAAATCAATAGTCACCTGAAGTATCTCAGCTGTTACTGTAATAATACATCACCAAAAATCACATCCAGTTATTAATGAAAGTCTCAGTATTTATATGTACTGACTGTCAGCTAATAATGACAATATCAGAACCAGCACTTACACTCTGTTTACATTTTGGGGTTGTCTGTACATATCTGATGCAATTTTGTAGAAATGTGCATCACATATTGAGTGAATCCAACCAAATGTGCTTTTAACCCCCTGCAGACTTTTTTCAAATTACACATATCTAAAATTATTTTCCCCAAAGTGTTACACAGGCTTTAGTTCAGCACAAACTCAGCAACAACAGAGTCAGAACAGTAAGAGTGTCATAAATCTATATTCTGATTAAATCTGATCTAAACTTAGACTTTACAAAAACCAGTTTTCAGATGTGCTGATATATTGTGAAAACACACTCTAAACATTTCTAGTCAAGACTTTTGAGCTCAGAACTGAATAAACAGAGGTGTTGGCTACACACTGCTCATTACAGCTTTTAGACATTGTATGTGGTTTTATTTCTAAAGCTTAACTAATGTGAGGTGACAGTCCGTTTTCCTCAGCCACTAATCCTACACTGAATATTCATGAGATAGGTGTTAACACTTAAGACAGGTCTGTTGTTCAGGATCACCTCAGCTTGTTTGTCAACATTCCACAGATTCCTGGCTTCTGGAACCCACCAATGTAATGTCCGGAATTACCATCTCATTATCATACAAATGACAGATTGC
>BRDA01063243.1:0-10782 GCA_036984385.1 Crenuchus spilurus
CATGTTTACTGACACGTTGTGTAGATTAAAGAACATGAACACTGTGACTTTCTGAGAAGCATGTAAAGCACTTGAGTAAGTGTGAATGTGAAAACTTTGCAGCATCCCTGTTTGAGCATCTAAAAATACGAGACAATAAATTAGTGAGTGTGTGATGTAGTGTTTTGGAGAGCTGACAGTGAGAAAATCCTTTCTCTCCCCCATGATCCTGCCCTGTATTTTTAGGGTGTTGTATTGTTGATGACCTTTAGCTGCATTTATGAGTAATGCTCCTGGATTTCTGCTGATTAATGTGGTCCAGTCACTCATGCATCTACCCTACTTTCTCCATTACATAATGTGTTCATCTCGCAGTTATTCACTATCTAAAGCTTCAGTACATTAGTGTGCTAAGTACCCACAATAACATTCTTTACCTGCAACTCCCTGCTTTTCAACCATGTAAATCATCCCTCACATCAGCCCATTGCAGAACAAATATCTCCTGAAGATATAAGGAAAGCAAAGAATATCTTCATGTTCAGGAGAACATGAAAGTCCAAGCTAGCCAATGGTCACTGAGAATTTTAGACTGGGTTTAATTTTTAAAGCATGAAACTAAATGTAAAGCATTCTTAAAGTCAATTTATTGTCAAGGTTACATGTGTCGCTTGACAAAAAGACTGGTGGACAGATGTAACACTGTTGTAGGCTTTTATAGCCCTGTAATATCAACAAAATACAAAGCAGACTCTACATTTATAACTGACTTGTGTTATAGTTAACAGGCTAAAGTTAAATTAGCTGATTAAAATGTCAAACTTTTAACTTAGCCTTAGCAGAGTTATTAGATCACTTGTCCTGTGGCACTGTCTGCTTATGTTTGACCATTACGCACAAGAGTCAATAGTGTAATTCACTTCTGCTTATATATATAGTGGTAACCCTACTTACGAGTTTAATCCGTGCAGGAGCCGAGCTCATTAGCTGGTTTGCTCGTTAACTGGATGCATTTTCTCCATAAGAATACATCTAAAACTGATTAATCCGTGTCAGCCGGCCAATATACAGTATACTTTAATATGCTAAATAATGTGTTTATATGGGTTTTTTAAAACATAAACGAGACAATGACGGCGCTCATGTAGGCTGGCGGCTAAGGAGGAGAGGAGGACGGGCGTACGTGTATGGCATGGTTACACTTATCATATGAAAAGTAAAAGTAAAATGTATCTCACTTTCTTGTTCACTACCTTTTGCTTTCTTTGCGTCACTTTCACTAGCACTTTCACTTTCACTGGACAGCGGTCAAAGGTAATGACTGACCTCTTCTTCTACGCTAGCATCTAGGGGATGCTACGACCGCCGCACCCCTAGCAGTTTGGCATAGTTGAACAAATTTACGCTACTCGTTAGCTGGATTTTTACTCGTTACCTGGAACAAAAATATTCCGAGATCTTGACTCGTTACCTGGAATACTCGTTAGTAGGGATGCTCGTAAGTAGGGTTACCACTGTATATATACACATATAAGACCTAATTATAAAATATAATAAATAATGCTTTTATACCTTTTATATAATTATATAATTTTATATATTTTTTATACACGTTTACTTTTCTTATATCATCTCTGGGGGAGGCACGGTGGCTTAGTGGTTAGCACGTTTGCCTCTCAGCACTGAGATCTTGGGTTCGAGTCCCCATCTGAGCGGAGTTTTCATGTTCTCCCCGTGTCTGCGTGGGTTCCCTCCGGGGTCTCCGGTTTCCTCCCACAGTCCAAAAACATGGAGGTTAGATTGTACGTGAGTGTGAGCATGTGTGTGTTCACCCAGCGATGGATTGGCGCCCTGTCCTGGGCTTAGTTGGGATAGTGTAATGCCCTACCCTGTGCACAGTGAGGAGGTAGGGGATTAACTGCAACCCTGATTAAGGGGCGGCACGGTGGCTTAGTGGTTAGCACGTTCACCTCTCAGCGCTGAGGTCTTGGGTTCGAGTCCACATCTGAGTGGAGTTTCCATGTTCTCCCTGTGTCTGCGTGGGTTTCCTCCGGGGACTCTGGTTTCCTCCCACAGTCCAAAAACATGGAGGTCAGGTGAATTGGGTACTCTAAAAATTACGCTGGTGTGTGTATGAATGTCTATGTATGTATGACAGCCCAGATATGGTTGGCACTCTGTTCTGGGTGATCCCTCTAATGCTCGATGCAGTCCTCCAGGTGGACGGTCGCTTCTGTTTGAGAGTACGTTGTGGCTGCCACTTCTTGCTGGTGTGTGTGTGTATAAAATATGTCGATTGTAAAGCATCCTTGGGTGTCTAGAAAGGTGCTATATAAGTGTAATGTGTATGTACAGTATATATATGATAAGGGTTAAGCGGGTGGTTTAATGAATGGATTGATATCATCACTGTCTATTGTTTTGGGGTTTATTTTTCTGCATCAATTAATGCTGTGCTCCCCTTTACATTGTGTATATTTCATGATGAAGGAACCATCCTGGAATTAAATATAGTAACAACTGCCTAATTTAATTAACACATAAAATTTAACTTAAAAAATGGTGGTTTTGTCATACAGCTAAGTCAGTGATGTGCAGAAGTAGTACAGTACTGTATGCCTCAACAATGAAACTTTGAAATGTGATGGCTGGGTTTCATTGCATTATCGTTGAACAAATTATGTGCGATGACAGAAAAAACAGTACTGCGCACTAACAGCTGGTTTGTGTGTTCTTCACACTGACCTCTATATACACCATATACAGTGGTAACCCTACTTACGAGCATCTCTACTAACGAGTATTCCAGGTAACGAGTCGAGATCTCGAAATATTTTTGTTCCAGGTATCAAGTAAAATTCTAACGAGGAGTGTAAATTTCTTCAAGTATTCCAACTGCTAGGAGCGCGGCAGTCATAGCATCCCCTAGATTATACCGTAGAAGAAGAGGTCAGTCATTACCTTTGACTGCTGTCCAGTGAAAGTGAAAGTGCTAGTGAAAGCGACGCTAAGGTAGCAAAAGGTAGTGAACAAGAAAGTTTTACTTTTCATATGATAAGTGTAACCATGCCATACACGTACGCCCGTCCTCCTGTCCTCCTTAGCCGCCAGCCTACAAGAGCGTAATCGTCGTCTCGTTTATGTTTTAAAAAACCCATATAAACACATTATTTAGCATATTAAAGTATACTGTATATTGGCTGGCTGACACGGATTAATCACAGTTTTACATGTATTCTTATGGGGAAAATGCATCCAGCTAACGAGCAAACCAGCTAACGAGCTCGGCTCCTGCACGGATTAAACTCGCAAGTAGAGTTATCACTGTATATAAAAAACAGCTCTGATCACTTGAGGCATGGTCTATTCAAGACCTCTGAAGTTACTCTTAGGTATCTGGCAATGAACAAATAGGAAACAATCAGCAGTCTTGTAAATCAGACTTAAATGTCTTGTTGTTTCAGCACATCCCACAAATACTCAATCAGACTGAGAACTGGGAAGGACACTGTGGTTAGGCACTGGCCTTGTCATTTCAGACACTCCAACTTAGTTATGTGGCTAGATAGTCACTCGGGTCTTCACTCTACCACATATCCCCCACATCCAACACTATGACTATGACAACTATTCTCATAACATCTAAGACTGCAGTCATTACATCTTTGAGTGGTCATAATGTTTTGGCTTTTCTGTGCAGTTTTGTACACTCATGCAGTTAAGATTCTGCAGCAGGTATCATAGGACATACAGGGCGGTTTCCCTACAGGATCAAAGGCTAAGAGTGTCCAACTCCCTGTAATGATTTCATAAGCAGACATTTGGAAAAACACCTGGCCGAAATAACTTTGTGTCTTTTTCTGGCCAGACAGGAGAGAGGGCACCCACAGCGTCCTCATTCCTGAACCAGAGCCAAACCTGACGACAGTTTAGGCCTTCGTCTTTACATACACACACACAGGAATAGACCATGAGCTCACAGCAGACTGTTCCACTGTCCCAGGTGCTTCGGTGGTCACCTTGAGTTAATCAGTCTTAAATAAACTGCTGACAGTGCACAGGACATGGCAGTGATATGATATCATACAGCAAATGAAGCAGTTTCACATGGTGGCAGGACAGATTCTAGTTTTGTTTCTAGTTCTCAGTCTCTTCCATCCATTATCACACCCGCTTAATTCTTATCAGGGTTGTGGTTAGTGCCCTACCCCCTCACTGGGTGCAGGGCAGGGCATTACACTATTCAACTAAGCCCAGGACAGGGCGCCACTCCATTGCTGGGTGACACACACACACACACACACACACACACACATGTACCTACGGAGAATTTTAGATAACCCTCTTCACCTGACCTCCATGTTTTTGGACTGTGGGAGGAAACCGGAGACCCCGGAGGAAACCCACGCAGCTGAGAGGTGAACGTGCTAACCACTAAGCCACCATGTCGCCCCTTAATCAGGGTTGCAGTTAATCCCCTGCCTCGTCACTGTGCACAGGGTAGGGCATTACACTATCCTAACTAAGCCCAGGACAGAGCACTAATCCATTGCTGGGTGAACACATACATGCTCACACTCACTTACAATCTAACCTCCATGTTTTTGGACTGTGGGAGGAAAATGGAGACCCTGGAGGAAACCCACGCAGACATGCAGAGGACATGGAAACTCCACCCAGATGGGGACTTGAACCCAAGACCTCAGCGCTGAGAGGCAAATGTTCTAACCACTAAGCCACCGTGCCACCCAGTCTCTTCCTTCATTTTTAACAAATTTCTCCTGGGCATCCAAAAATTGGGCATCTTTTGTCACGTCATGAAAATTTTGTACTGGGGGAATCCTTAACTGGAAGTGAAGAACCCTGTCTGAATGCACAAATTGTTACTTAAAGATCCTTTAGAACCCTCAGAGGTTCCTAGTGGAACTTTCATATTTCAGAGTGTAGCTTAAATTGTTTTGAATTTGTCTCCACTTGGACAGACAAGTGGATGTTATGACAGACAAACTTACTAGTACACACTGCAAAAAAATGATGTTTTGGTAAGTGAAATCTTGTAAATATATTGAACATTTATCGTTATGTAAGTTGTTGAAAGAATCTACTAAAATAATTCAACCGATGCCTACACAAATTGGCCTTACTTGTAATATTCTTTTTTTTAAATGTATTTATTTATTTTTTTTATTTCTAGGTTTTTGCCCATTTTTATCCCCTTCCCAATGTAGTTTTTTAGCCAATTAGCCCATACCCTCCGTTAGGACTCTCCCCATCACTTTGCACTGTCCCTAACTCTAGGAGGGTGCCGGCAAGCACAAGCCTCCTCCATTGCGTGTCCATACACTGCCGATACACCGTCACTAGAGAGCCTAATGCGCTCGGAGGAAGGCACACAGGGTCCCCAGCTCCAATTGGACCAATCAGTAGACGCCTGAGCCAGAGGACGTTGCAACGTGAAAGTGATAAGGAGAGTGAGAGCGCCATCTACCCGCTCAGAGAGAGCACTGCCAATTTTTGCTCTCTTGGGCCCCGGCTGTTGATGACAAACAGCATGACCGGGATTCGAACTCGCGATTCTCTGGTCATAGTGGTAGCGTCTTTGCCCGCTGAGCCACTCGGAGCCCTACTTGTAATATTCTATTAGCAGATAATGTCTTTGTTTCAACAAATGTGGAAAAAAAGCAAAAAATGCTTCACTATATAAAATTACATTAAACAAGTCAGAATAATTCATATATATATAATCATATAATCAATAACATTCTTATAAAGGCTTTAAAATGAGAAGTATCATTTATCTTCCTATTAAGTCTTTTGCTGTGTGCTAGTGGCCATACAAGGCACTGCTACATCAATGTCATTATTATGTCATGATATCTAACCAACCGTGGTCATGTGGTCAGAAATTGATGAGTGATTGACAAACTATAAATGACAGATGAGCTACAGTCTGTACACACTCTCTACTAACTCAAAAAATATGGCTCTATAGTTTCAGGCAAATGTTTCAATCTATAGAACCATGAAAAGGCAAATGACCATTTGCTATGGATTCTTTTACATCATTATTCATAATGTGCTGTATATGGGTCCATATAGAACCTTTTTGAAAATGGTTCTATATAGCACCAAAAAGGGTTCCACAATTGTTAGAAGCTGGACAACACTACAATAACATTAACCTTATTGGTAAATATATTGAACCAAATTCAACAAGGTTCTATATAGAACCATGTACCACCAAAGAACCAAAGAGCTGTTTTAAGGTTGAAAATGGTTCTTTGTTTTTTTTTTCGAATAAACAAGTTGAATATACAGAGCCATATTATGAGCATCCCTGGTTTGGAATGAACTCAGCTTGGGACATGGGTCATGTGACAGGGTTTGCTGCATGTATAAATAAGTGAGCACATCAGTCAGTTGTAGCCAAGAGAAAAACATCATCATGGGCAAAGGATGTGATGTCCAAAATGACAATAGGGTACCAGGTGATTGGTGGTAGCATTTTGGAAACTGCTAACTTTGGGATGTTCTAAAGACGCTGTAGTGAAGATGTACTGAGAACAGACCTCTCTTACATTTAGTGCCTCCCAATGGCATAACAGTGGTGCCTGATGGGCTATCAATGCCAGGGGGGAACAATGACTCTGTCTAGTGGTACAGAGTGACTGATGCACCACAGTGGACAAATTTACACCTTTAATGAACACAGGAGCAACCACTGAGTGAACATTATTAAGTCTGGGACTTAATGATGCATGATTAAAGATGCTTATGTATAAAGAACCATCTCTAAAATATACATAAAGTGACCAGAGAGTGGAAATATAAGGTAAATGTTTGTAATAAATTGGACAAAAGGTGTACATTTTGTAGATCATAGAATATTTTATTGATTATCTCACTGCCATACCTGCACAATTAAACTATAACACACGTAATCCAGAATGATGTTCCAGATCAAATTTCTGTGCTACAAACAGCTCTGCCAGTTCATTCTTATTCCGTGACCAGCCTACTGGTCATATGCTTGTGTTCTAATTGGCCCTTATGAGTGTGAGGTGTTTTTAGAAGCATGCTAAATATAATTTAGCAGCATGATGTCAGCGTATTGTGAAACAGGCTGCTGATTTACACAGATGCAGGTCACTGTGACTGACCACAGATGGCTATCCAGAGGAGAATGACATCCATCTTTGCAGCTGCTATTGTAGTTTTTTTCATGAAATTTGAGCTTTAAGTGCAATGCCACCAACTGTGGGCCTTCATAAACATGCACACCATATGCAAAAATGGGTACCTGACCTTACAATGGATCCTGTCTGGAGTTGGGCTTACTATCAGACCCCTCATGACTGACCCACAACACAGAGAAGTCAGGACAGTCTGTCGCAGATCTCTGCCTGTTTTCTTCCCTTGGTTCAGAGACTTTCCTGACTACATGCTAGGAATTTTTTAAAAATAGTCAATACTGAGACCCTTAGGAAAAAAAAACATCAGTTACTGGCAGAGTCAGATATACACAAGCAGCCAATGACTCCACACCAAACAAATTAGGCAAAGCCTTTAAATAAGTCAGTCACAACTGCAGGCAATAACAGCTGATGGCTTGCACTTAGCAAATCAACATAGAATCTGCACAATAAATACACAATACAACATAACTAATACACAGATAATTTTTGAAAAGTATCTTTTTAAAAAATAATGCAATAGTATCTAGTGGCTTTAGTATTTTACCGTGCATGTAATAGTAGACTGACTACTTTGATAAAGAGCTTTAACATAGAGCTGCTTCTGTTTTCCATTTCAAACAACAGACTGAAACCTGCTATCACTCATATTCATAGTCAGTGATGTTGGATTTACAGAAGTTGTAGAATGAAAACAACGGTCCCAAATGAAAATCTAAATATTATTGACAGAATTGTGTCACTTCTTAATTATGTTGGTAGTTCATTTAATGTCTTCTGTCCACCTAATGAAGTCCTAACTGGTGTGAAACCTTTCTTGCTTGTAATCTATTTAGATAAAACTGGAAAAAGTGGTAAAACCTTTCAAAATGGTAACTCTTTTGTTTTCCGTCAAATCTTAATGACAGACATTAAGTTATTATTTTTGTTTTAATATTTAATATAAATATATTTTTATATTAATATAAAAAAAATATTAGATTTTGTTTTATTCAAGGTTTTAATACTAAATCATCACCGTATCACAATAAGTAAATTAAACTTCAAGAATATGAATCTGTCCAGTTAGACACAACAGCAAAACAGTCTGGGGAGGCATATCCTTGGAGGGTCACATAAACTTCCACGTGATAGCCAATAGTACCCTGGTTGTTGTTTGGTATCGGGAAAATCCTCAGAACCATTGTCAGACCTTATGCTGGTGCAGTGGGCCATGGGTCCGTCCTGGTGCAGAACAATGTCCGGCCAGAGTGTGTAGGCAGTTTCTGGATGACAAAGGCATCATTGACTGGCCTTCATGATCCCCAGACCTGAATCCAGTTGAGAACTTCTGAGACATTGAACAGTACAGCTGACAAGTTACACCACAGACTGTCCAGGAGTTCACTAATGACCTGATCCAGGTCTGGAAGGAGATCTCTCAGGACACCATCCTTTTAAAAAAAATCACATATTAAAGCAGGTTATTTAGGGACTTAGGTCCCTTACATGGCCTCTCTCACACATAGAAACACACATAATCACCACTTCTCAGCCTTACTAGCTTTAAGGGAACAACAGCCTCTGCTCTGAGAGGCTCAAGTTTAAGAAGAAATAAAAATGTCGGTGAAAGGAGATTAGCCTAATTTAGGATTTCAGCATAAACATTATAATTGTTCTCTCAGCCCTGGGTGAAAACAACAGTTTGAGTTTGCCAATTCTAATAGTTTCAATTCCAAGAGGGATTTGGGTCTAGTCTTTCAGCAGCTTGCATTACTGTAAAGGTCTCCTAGGAAAGTAACAACACTAGAGCCTTTGGTGTGATATATCCCCTCAGCCAACACTAAAGGTGCTGTTTGCTTAAGGGATTGGCTTTTGATCATTTGATCTAAGTTGCCTGTTTCACGCCAGAGACATCCCAGCATTACACATTCACTTCCTGGAACCCAAAGTCTGAATCCAGGTAAGAAGATCTACAAGAAACAGATTCTAAGAGCCAAAATCTCAATGCCCAACCCCATCTAATTCAGCTCATTAGTTAATGTTGATCCTATTTATATGCAGTAAGTGTTACTATAAAGTAACTTTACTGGTGTTTGTTTGCAGGCTTAAAAGGAGTGCTGAGTTCAAATTGTGCTGGACTCTGCTTTTCCAGGGGTTCCCTACTCAACAAGTTACTGAGATGGAACTAATAAAAGAGCTGATGATTATGTCGGTCATGGTAATGGTATAAATGATGATGGTCATAATGATGGTTTTCAGTGTGTGATGATGATGATGATGATGATGATGATGATGATGAATATACTAGTAATGATGGTTTTCACAATGCTGATTGTGATTATCATGATTGTGAGGGTGATGATGATGATGAATATGCTAATAATGATGGTTTTAATGGTATTGATTGGGTTTATTATGATTGTGATAATGATGATGATGATTGTGATCATGGTTATGATGATGATGATGATGGTGATGAAGAATATGCTAATAATGATGGTTTTCATGGTGCTGATTGTGATTGTCATGATTGTGACAATGATGATGATGCATATGCTAATAATGGTGGTTTTAATGGTATTGATTGTGATTGTGATGATTGTGATGATGATGATGATGGTGATGATGATGATTATGATGAATATGCTAATAGTGATGGTTTTCATGGTGCTGATTGTGATTATCATGATTGTTATGATGATGATAATGAATATGCTAATAATGATGTTTTAACTGTGTTGATTGTGATGATGATGGTTGTGATGATGATGATGATGATGAATATGCTAATAATGATGGTGTTAATGGTGTTGATTGTGATGATGATTGACGATGATGAATAATATGCTAATAATTGTGGTTTTCAAGGTGCTGAGATAATGATTGTGATGATGATGATGATGATTGTGATGATGATGATGATGATGATGAGGAGGAGGAGGAGGAGGAGGATGATTATGATGATTACCATATGATAGCGATGTTACTGATGATGATTGTGATGATGATGATGGTGATGATGATTATGATGATTACTATATGATAGTGATGTTACTGAAGATGATGATTGTGATTATTGTGATGATGATGATGATGATGATGATGATAATGATGATGACGATGATGGTTGTGATGATGGTGATGATGATGATGATGATGATAATGGTGATGATGATTATGATGATTACTATATGATAGTGATGTTACTGATGGTGATTGTGATGATTGTGAAGATGATTATGCTAACTGTGATGATGGTGATGATGATTACTGTGTGGTAGTGATGTTGCTGATGATGATTGTGATTATGGTGATGATGATTATGATGATTACCATATGATAGCGATGTCACTGATGATTGAGATGATGATGATGATGATGATGATGATTGTGATGATAGTGATGATGATTATGATGATTACTGTGTGATAGTGATGTTACTGATGATGATTGTGATGATTGTGATGATGATGATGATGATGATGGTGATGATGATTATGATGATTACTATATGATAGCGATGTTACTGATGATGATTGTGATGATTGTGATGATGGTGATGATGATTATGATGATTACTATATGATAGTGATGTTACTGAAGATGATGATTGTAATGATTGTGATGA
>BRDA01063244.1:0-14482 GCA_036984385.1 Crenuchus spilurus
AGATCATGGAGTTGGCTGGAGATGGACATGTTCATCTGCTCAAGTTCATCTCTCTCCTTCTGTATGTCTGTGAGTGTCATTGTCTGTTGTTTTTGAAATGCAGTGATCTGGTTTTCTAGATTCTGTCTCGCTTTTTCTAGCTCTGTTTTAGATACATGTAAAGCCTGCATTTCCACCTTGAGCTTCTCCTTCTCTGATTTCAGTATGTCTCGTTCATTTTCAAACTCAGCATACATCTTATTTAGCTTTTCCATTTTCATCATTGTTTCCTTAGTAAGACAATCCTTTTCTTTTTGAAGCTGTGCAGCCATATCTTCTACTCTCTGTTTTTCGTCCTGCGTTTTTGTCTTTAGTTTTTCAATATTCACATATTCTCTGTGCAGATCAGACTTTGTTTGTTCCAGCTGTTTATTCTCATCTTCAATCATTTTTTTCTGGAGCTTCAAGTTTTCTACACAGTCCATCTCACTCACATCTGTCACCAGTCTCTTTTCTATTTCTTTTCTCAGAAGCTCTACATTTTCCTTTTCCCTACGCAGATCATCCATCATCTTTTCTTTTTGTCTTATCATTTCAGCCTTTTCCATATCTAGGTTCTTCTTTTCATCTTGAAGTTGTCCAAGAATGTTATTTATTTCTTTTTTCTGTTGATCCCTGTTATCCATACCCTTTTCACGTAGATCCCTTTCAGTACTTATTTCCTTCTGTTGCTTTTTCACCTCTGCTGGCATTCTTTGTAAATCATCTTCTCTCTTTCTTAATATTTCCTTTTCATTTTCAATTTCTTTTTGTCGTCTTTTAGTCTCAGCTTGTAGTTGTTCTAGATCATCATGCATGAGTCTAAGTCTTTGTTTTTCATTTTCAACAGTATCTCTTGCCTTCTCTATGTCTGCCACACTCATCTCATTCTTTTTCCTTTCTTCAGCAATTTGTTTTTCTAGATTGTCTTTGGTTTTAGTGTTCTCTCGATTCATCACGTCCAATTCTGCCTTTTCTTTATCAATCATCTTCCTATCAAACTCAATGGCTTGTTTCTGCTTTTGAATCTCAAAGTCCTTCAGATCCAAATCTTCTTTCTTTCTCCTGATGTCCTCAGCAAGATGGTGA
This sequence comes from Crenuchus spilurus, assembly GCA_036984385.1. NCBI lineage: Eukaryota > Metazoa > Chordata > Actinopteri > Characiformes > Crenuchidae > Crenuchus > Crenuchus spilurus. The sequence continues at coordinate 1,108 of BRDA01063244.1, forward strand.
ACATAATCTCTCTCTGTCTGAAGATGTATTGTGATCTTTTCTGCTTTCACTTTTTCCTCCTCTGCTTCTCTTTGTAGTTTCTCAACGTTTTCTGCTTTTCGTTGCATCTCTAGATTTATCCGTTGTAAATGTTCCTTCTCGTTTTCAAGCATTTGTCTTTGGAGATTCAGCTCTGCCAAGTGCCCACTGAAGAGGAATTTCTCTTGCTCTAGAAAATCTTTTTCTCGCTTCTGGATATCCTGGATATGTTGAAGTTGTTTTTGTTGCTCATATATGTCAGTTTGTATTTTTTCTAGCTCACTTGTCTTAGTTAAAGAAAGCTTCATTGCAGATTCTATTTCTCTTTGCTGGTTTTGTAGTTTGTTCTGCAGGTCTTCCAGTTCTTTCCTTTGGAGTCTGAATTTATGTTTTTCATCTTCATTAGTCTGTCTCTGTGATTCAGTAATGAGACTCAGCTGATTTAGACTCTCTCTCTCTTGTTGAAGTTCCATTCTTATCCTCTCTTCATTTTCACCGTTTTTCATTTTTTGAGCATGAACTTCTTCCCATGCTTTATTTAATTCCAGTTTTGCCATTTCCAACTCATTCTTCTCCCTGTTTAGATTGTCTTTTCTGTCAGTTTTTGACACGTCAGTGTCTGTGGACATAATACCTACATGCTCTAGCATTTCTGCTTGTGCAGAGGTGCATCTTTCCATCTGTAAACCTTTTTGGAAATCCATCATTTGCCTCTCCAAGTCGGATTTCTTTTGCTCCATCATGCTTATATCTTTGAGCAACTGTCTTTTTCTCATTTCTATTCCATCTCTCTCCTCTCTCCTCATTTGGATGTCTATGTCTGTTTCTTGTTTTTGTTTGAGAACTGCAGCTTGTTTAAGCTCAAGCTCATTTTCTCGCAGCATTACATTTTCTTTCAGTTTCTCTACAATATGTTTTTGTTCAAGTGTTTCTTCATGAACCTTCTCTAGAGTTTCTCTTTCTTTCTCCAGCTCCTTCCTGACCATCATGACTTCATTTTTGTTGTCTGCCTCTTGCAATTGTGTCTCTGCCATGCTACCCCAGTCTTCAGTTTGCACTTGCATATCAGATTGCAATACAACTGTTGAAGATTTATAAATATAGTCCATATAACTCTGTTGTTCTTGTATATTCATTTGCATTCTGTCAAGCTCTTCCTTCCTTTGACCGAGTTGCTCCTTCTCTCTGATTATGATATCCCAATCCTTTTCACCGGCTTCTTTCTGTGTTTTCAATATTTCCTGCATATTCATGAGACTCGTTTTCTTTTGTTCCATGTCTTTTTCCTCCTCTCTAAGTCTTTTCATCTTTACTTCAACTTCATCTTTCGTCATCTGAATATCTTCTTTGGTCCTTTCCAGTTCATGTGTCTCTTTTAGCATATTTTCTTTGTACAGCTCCAGTTCTCTTCTTTCTCTGTCTATCTCAGACATCATAGCTTCATAGTGATCAGCTGGAAGTGTTGAAACAGCTATCATTTCATCTTTTTCAAACTGTTCCTTTATTCCAGGCATAAACATCTCCATTTTGTGGTCGTCTTGGTACACCTGAGATAAACGTTTGCTTGATTGCATTTCATTCTTTACAACTTTTCACGGCATATCATTCTCATAAAACTGTAATTCATCAAATTATTCCATAAGTTGTTCCCAAACCATATGACTTACAAACCGGATATCTAGCATTCAGTTTTCCGATGTGCAATTTATTTATGACTCGTGAAATGCACAAGGACTGAAATTAAAATGTAATGTATGTAACACACAATTGTGACCCCGCCAGGGAAAACCAGGCCAAAGTCACTGGGCAACTTATTGGGATATCATGTCAATGTCGTGTCACTCACATTAGCGACAAAACTTAGCCACTCGGTATAATTGCTGTAAATGAAAGACAACAGTCTCAGATATTTATCGGAGTACATGTTTTGATCAAAAACAAAACTTAAATTCACAAAAAAAGTTGTTTTGAAAAAATATTTTGGAAAAAAAAAAAAAGACTTTGGCCTGGTTTTCCCTGGCGGGGTCACAATTTCTAATTATGTATGCCATCTATCATAAACATCACTTTCATGTCACGTCTTTGTTGTTGGTTGCAATTTTAATTACAGTAAACATTTGAATATTATGAAAATATTTATGGTCATAACTTTAAAAAGTAAACTTTCATATTTACACGAAATGTCACTTTACATGTACTGAATATAAAATTTGAGTTACATTTTTTTTTATTAAAGTTTGAACAAATATGAACTTTCTCACAATACTTTTTTATGTGACACTGTACAATCTAGCATTCATAAAACCCCAGAACCACCACAGAAGAAGTAAATCGCTTACCTTCTCATTCTTGGTTTGCCCTAGGAGATTCATTTCTTTTGCTCTGCTTATTTCCTCTTTTGCTTGTTCTATTTCCTCCCATGCTCGTTGGACATCTTCCTTCATCTGCTCGGTCTTGTCATTTTTTCGAATAATGTCTTCCGATTTCTCCTTTAGCTCTTCCCTTTGTCGCTGTATCATGGTACTCATGATCTCTAGCTCACCTCTTTCTCTCATATTCTTTTCTTCTCTGCATTGCAAGTCTCTTCTTCTTCGTTGTATCTCAGTCTTTAACATTCTTAGCTCATTCTTCTCTCTCCTCATATTCTCTTTGTTTTGTTCAACTTCTTTTTTAAGCTTTCGCAGCATCTCTCTGATTTGCTCAATTTCGACAATAAGTCTTTGCATCTCAGTATTCATCTGTTCTTTGTCAGCTGTTTCCAGCCGACTTTCTGCCATTCTGTTCTCCATGTAAAATTTTGTATTCCACACCATTTCCCTGGTTCTTTCAATCTGATGAATCAGGTTGATAATTTCAGCATTTATCTCTTCTTTCTCTTCAAAATCTAGAGCTGTCTCATCTACCCTAATTTCAAACTCCTCTCTTACTCTTTGGATCTCAGCTTTAACACATTCCACCTCGTGTCTCTCTTTCTCAGTCTCTGCTCTTTTACGTTCCATTTCTTCTTTTGCTTTCTGTATTTCCATCTTCGTTCTGTCCATCTCTTCTTTCTTCCTCATGGTCTGCTTCATTCTTTGATCAAGCTCTTTTTTCTTCCTGTCCATCTCTTTTCTCATGAGCTCCATCTCTCCCACGTCTCTTTTTGCTCTCTGCATCCTTTCCTCTAACTCATTTCTTTGTTGTTGTATTTCCACTTTGACTCGTTGCATCTTTTCCATCTCCGTTTTTACTAGTTTCATTTTGTTTTCAACTTCTTCTTTTTGCCTTAGTATCTCAGCCCTCATTTGCTCAACTGCATCCCTCTCACACTTAGTCTCTACAATTTTGTCCTCAATCTCCTCCTTCCGTCTCTGCAGGTCTGCCTTCAACCGCTCCAGTTCATCCATCTCCCTCTTTGCATTCTCCATTTTGGCCTCAACATCCTCCCTTTGTTTTGTTAATTCAATTTTCATGTCTTGGATCTGCATCATTTCATTCCTCATCGTCTCCATCTTCTTATTAATCTCCTCCTTCTCTCTCTGAACTTTCTCTATTTCCTCATTTTCTTCTCTTTCCGTCTCATCCCAAAGTCTCTCTATTTCCTCTCTCAATCTATTGAGTTCATTTTTGACTTCTTCATATGGGTCCTTCTCTGTCTCCACACGAATCCTCTCCAAATACTGTCTTTGAAGATCAATTTCTTCTCTCATTTGTCTTACCATATCCTCCGCCTGCCTGGCCTGTTCTAGTCTACTTTTTATATCTTCTCTTTGCTCTTGAATCCCAATCATCATCTGCTCTAATTTTTCCTTGTCTTGCCTGTCCCTGTGTAAGGCTGCTCTATCCTTCTCCAGCTCAGCCCTGATTCTGTCAAGTTCATCCCTTTCTTTCTGATGCTCAGCCTTCTTCTCTAGATTATCTCTAATGGTATCGTATTGTTTCTTTTCCAGCCCCTCCTTCATCTTCTGCAACTGGAACTGGAGCTGCTCTAACTCTTGCCTCTCTTTTTCTATCTCACCTGAGCGTCTTTCCTGGATGACCTTCTCCCTCTGTAGAGTCATTCTGATTTGCTCAGTAATCCTTCTCTCTTCTTGTGCTTCTTGCAAAACTGTCTGCAAGCTGTCTGTTTCAGTGTCTCTCAATTTTTGTAACACTGTTTGTGCTCTCTGTATCTCGTCATTTATTTGCTCCAGTTCCTCTTTCTTTCTTTGTATCTCAGCTCTCTGGTCCAGCTCCTCTTTCACAGTCTCATACCTTCTCTTTTCTATCTCCTCCTTTTGCTTTTTCAAGAGCAATTCCATTTCCTGCGCTGCAGACTTGGCTTGATCTGCCTCATCTTTAGCTGCTTTCGCTGTTGCAGTTTTGCTTTCAATTTCTGCCATTTTACTCTGTAGCTCATCTCTCATTTGGCTAATTTCATCCTGCTTTTGTTTGACTGTTTCTATGTCTTGCTGAATCTGTTCTTTCTCTTTTTCTATCTCACTCCTAACATGTGATAACTCCTCAAATTTTGTTTTCATCTCATCCATCTTTTTGACTACAGCTTCTCTGTCCTCAGTAGTTTGAATTTTCAGTGTTTCAAGGCTCTTTCTTTCTTGACATATATCTTTCTTGCTCTTTTCTGTCTCGTTATTCATTTTCTGGAGCTCATCCCTTAGTTGTTCAAGCTTCTCTCTTTCTAGCAGGGTTTTTTCTCTCATTTCTAGCTCTTCTTTCTCAGTCTCATGCCATCTACTCTCCATTTCCTCTTTCACCCGAATAATCTCATATTTAATGAGCTCACACTGCTCCATTTCTCTTTTGATACTATCCTTCTTTCTGTCCAACTCATCTCTCTCTTCTTCCAGCTTTGCTTTCATCTCATCCATGTCTTCCTTTTCTTGCGTGATTTGTCTAACTTTTGTTTCTATGTCTTCTATTTGAGTCTGAATGTCGGCTTTCATTTTTCCCATTTTTTCAGTCTCCTGTGTTGTGATTTCCTTGCATTTCTCCATCTCCTCCCTGGCTCGAACTGTTTCATGTTTAATTCTCTCCAACTCTTGTCTCTCCCTCAATATTTCATCTTGTTGGCTTCTGAGATTGTTCTTTTCGATATTTATCTCAGCTTTTATTTGTTCTGTCGCTTCCCTGTCTTGTTGAGCTGCTTCTTTTGTCCGAACAATCTCCTCTTTCATTCTCTCTACTCTTGCTCTTTCCAACTCGTTAGCCTTTTGCATTTCTGATTTGAGCACCTCCAACTCATCTTTCTCCCTCTGTAACTGAGCTCTATGCTCCAACTCCTCTGTCATTATCTCATACCTCCTTTTCTCCATCTCTTCTTTTGCTTTCCGTGCACCCTCCTTCTGCTTTTCTAGGACCTCCTTTTCATTCTGAATCACCACTTTCATCCGGTCTAGTTTTTCATTTGCTCGCTTTGCCTCTTCTGTCTTGCTCTCAATGGATGCGATTTGCAATTGTACAGCTGTCTTTGCCTGCTCCACCTTTTCCCTCTCTTCCTTTAGCAACTCTCTATTTAATGACAACTCCTGTTTTTCATTTTCAACCCCATGCATAATCTGCTCCAAGTCCCTTTCTTTCCGTACGGTCTCTTGACATCTTTTCTCCAAGAGGTTTTTCTCTTTAAGCATTTCAGCTCTCATTTGGTTTATTCTCTCCTTCTCAAGTTTTGACTCTTCTCTGTTCTTCTCAATCTCTTCTTTTGCTTTCTGGACTTCAGCTTGCACATTTGTCAGCTCAACTTTCTCTCTCTGAATTACAGACCTCCGTTCTAATTCTTCTTTCTCTGTTTCTTGCCATCTTTGCTCCATCTCTTCTTTCACCCTGTGTATCTCATGTTTTATTTGTTCAAACTGCTCTCTTTGTCTTTTAATGTCATCCCTTTTCCTATCTAGATCTTTCCTTTCTTCTTCAAGCTCGGCTTTAATTTGATCCATCCTGTCTTTAGCTTGTTTGGTCTCCTCAACTTTTATTTCTATTTCATGTATTTGACACTGTATGGCAGTCTTCATTTGCTCCATACTTTCTTTCTCATACTTTATAGCTTCACGACTGTTCTCCATCTCCTCCTTTGCTGTCAATGCTTCATACTTCATTATTTCTATGTTCTGTCTCTCTCTGACTATTTTATCACGTTTCAGATCCAATGCATTCCTCTCTGTTAGCATGTCGGCTCTCATTTGCTCTATCCTGTATTTTTCTCGGCTTATTTCCTCCCTGTCTTGTTGTATGTTTTCATTGACGTGTTCCAGTTGCATCCTCATTTGTGCCAACATCCTCTCTAGTTGTCTTTTCTCTTCTGCCATTCTGGCAATTTCATCTTGCTGTCGCTGGATTTTTTCTCTCATACTGTCAATCTCATTCCTCTCTCGCTTTGTCCCTTCCCAAAGTTTCTCAATCTGCTCTATGGCTCGCATTGTCTCAATTCTTCTTCTCTTCAACGAGTCTTTCTTCAGCTGTGTGTCAGCCTTTCGTCCACTCTTATCATCTGGTCTTTTTTTCTCTACTGAAAATTGATCCACCTCTGTCTGGGTATATTTGCTGTTCCGTTGTCGCCATTCTGTTGAAGAAGTTGTTAAAACCTCAGCTAGAAAAAGTTTCTAATCACATGTATATGACACGCATGTCATTTGACTTGTACAATGCATTAAAAAACTTGACTTGAAAAACACCAGCTTAAAACCTAATTGCTGTAGAACTGCAATGGAATCAAGAATTTAAGAACATAGGGAAAAATGTTTGGCTCTGTTGTTTTGCTTTTGCTGCACAACTGTCATAAACTAAAACTGAATGTTCTGGATTACAGAGTTTATATTTTAAAAAGAACAGACGTTACTTTAAGTGTAAAAATGTAGAAATGTGTCTGAGTTCAATCAAATAAACATTGCTGTTAAAAACAGGGATGAGCCAGAGTATTGTGTTGGTACTAAGTACAGTGGAACCTCAGTTTTCATCATTAATTCATTCTAGTGCCTGATGATAACCAAAACTAAAAACTGAAGCAATATATTTTGTATAAGAAATAATGTAAATCCAATTAATATGTTCCAGACACTCTAAAATATTAACAAAAAATACATGTTAAATAGAATAACTTTAGTTTTACATACAGAACACAATGAGAAATAAATGCAAAAGACTCATGAAATGGATAAATGAACATTTAACAACCTTTAACATTTGCAACCGTTTTCAGGTGGTAGCGCTGTGCCCTGTCACTTTATTGTGACGTGTCTTCATTTGTTTCGAGAGTTAGCAACAAAACAACAAGAAACAAAGCCAGAGAAACAACGAGAAACAAAGCCAGAGAAATAATGAGAAACAAAGCCAAAGAAACAATGAGAAACAAAGCCAGAGAAACAATGAGAAACAAAGCCAGAGAAACAATGAGAAACAAAGCCAGAGAAACAACGACAAACAAAGCCAGAAAAACAATGAGAAACAAAGCCAGAGAAACAACGACAAACAAAGCCAGAGAAACAATGAGAAACAAAACCAGAGAAACAAAGCCAGAATGAACAACAAACGCATGGTTGTGACGTGAAATTAGCAGTAACCAAATGGATGAATGATAACTGGGACAAAATCTCCCTGAAAAAAGTCAATGATAACCAGGGCAAACAATAACCGAGGTTCCACTGTATTATAATACAAAACTTGGCATTGGTCTCAAAATTAAGGTATTGTGAAAACTCTAAATGCAATACATTTATTTATCTGCAAAGTAACTGCAAAATTGTTGGCAAAATTGTCTTTAGTTACTGGTTGCAAATGAAGATAAAGATGACATGAGAACCATTTATCACTCACCTAGCTCTTGAATAAGTTCAGGCTCAGTCATTCTCAGAATGAGATGGAAGGACACTCTGTGTTGGGAAGGTTGTCTTTCCAGGGCCTCAAAAATCAGCCTCATCGTCTCCTGCTCAGTCTGAGCAGCCTGAACTTGACGGGCTGCCCGGTCATGGATCAAGTTTTGGGATAAGACTGCTTCTGTGATGTCAGAGACTCGTGTCGCTCGTACAATTATCTGCTCTTTGAATTCTGTGAGGAATTCTCCGACTAAAGGGCATAAAGATTTACAGGAATATAACATATTAGAGTGTATTTTGTATTGCACACAATCAATATGACATAATACCATGACTCTAAAATGCATTTTAAAAGAATAGTGAAAAGTGAAAGAATGATTAACAGGTTCAACATAAAATGAAGCTATAAATAAAAACTGTCAAATGTTTGTTCAAATAATATTTATTTTAGAATCAAACTTTACCATAATCTCTGGATTCTGCCATGGCTGTTTGGGACAAGGTGGTGGGCCCGGTTGATCAGATGTAATGCAAGATCTGGAACTATTATTGTCATATATGTGAGTTTTACATGGTGACATTTATGAAACCAATTTAAACACAATGACATATTAGACATAACAATAAATGCAGAATTTTTATATATGTAATTTATTCATGTTTAACAAATTAATTTAGCATAACTAAATGTATACCACAGACCTAATCATGATTAGTCTAAAACTGATAAATGTTCTAAAGTTATATTTTTAAGTAATATCTAAAAGTATCAACATTATTTTTATTTATTTATTTACTCACTGTTTTCTTTTATTAAAATTAGTAGCCTGCTGTGTCCAAAAAGTAAACTATAAAAAAATTATACTTAAAACCATAGCCATATTTTCTTATTTTTCTTTTTTTTTTACATTTTAAAGGTTTGTTTCACTATTTTGGCACCATCTTTTTCTGCATTGCACTACATAAATGTGCTGCATTTTGCTGTATTTTGTTGACAAGTTCCTTATTGATTAGAGATTACATTTAAAAAAGAACATACATATTAGATACATTGCTAAAATGTAGAAATGTGTCTGAGTTCTATCAAATAAACATTCAGCCAAAAGGTAAATTACAAAAACGTTAAACTTGAAAAGCATTACCATCTTAGCCATATTTTATAATTGATTTGACAATTATTTCAGGTTCATGTCCAGACAAGCTGAGAGAACATTTCCACTAAAAGATGAAATGCAAAGAATGCAAAAGTTCTTACATGGAATTTAACTGGTTAAGAATTTGATGTGCTGATATTAGAATTTTTTATTTTTTATTTATTTTTTTTTTACTGTGAACAAACTTTTTTATATATTTGTTGCTGAACTTGGCCGCTAAAATAAGACTTAAAAGTGACATTAGCAATGATTATTATGTATTGTATAATGTATTCAAATAGCCTTACCTTTTTGGCGTTTTCAGTGGATAAAATAAATTCTATAAACTGTAGCGGTCTGGTGCTTTTGCCATGATGGTGATAAAGCAACACCAACTTCTCAAAAACAGCTTATCTTGTTTTGACACATCACTGGTGTCCGCCTAACATGGTGCCCAAAACTTTGGGGTTATCATTCCTCTTATTGGCTGTGAGTAGTGTAGTGTTGTTTACAGCTGTCTGGTTTTCTCAGATAGTGAAGCCTTACATGTTTTCCCTTGACATGGTCAATGCCAGAATACACTCCTACACTCATGATAACTTTTATACCCCTGTGCCTATTACAATCGGAACTCTTTTACAGATATTAACTCAAAATGTTATTATTCAGATAGTAACACACTTTAATACTGACACACAGAATATGGCTATTAATCTTTGACAGACAGCATGATTTAGAGTCTCTTTTCTATCATCTTAATGTGACTCTTGCATAACACCATGCTTCTGGAAATTATATTAATTTGAAAACACATGACATAAAAGATCCCTTCGTAACACAGTGCATACTAAATGTCACTGAAAGGCTCGTTTGCAGACCATAATAAAATAGCTATTTTATGGACAGATAGGAACACTATATTACACAGCAGGAGTGGCTGAAAAATGCCCAGAAAATACACAAATGTCAAATATTTAGACAGACAACATAAAAAAAATCTTTCTAAACAAAAAGAAGATAGAATGTTGTCACAACTTATATCACTGAGGCTGAAAGCATTAAAATAATTATAAATAGGAATCGGGATACCACTGAGAGTCACTAAGTCAGCTATTTCATGTACCACAACTAATTACTTTTATAAGACCCCCATATTTGATAGGACAATTTGACACATAGCTATCTCCAACCAAGTCCTCAGCAAACCTGGCTGGCAAGGGATCTTATAAAAGTGTTCACTACAGTCAGTGCAGTAATTTAGTACAGACCAAGATGTTCATTGATGTTATTTACCATTAATTATTTTATCAACTGTAAAACTGTCATTTATAGACTTGAATGTCCCATTTGTAAAGCCTTTTATATTGGATGAACAAAAAGACACATACAGAATAGGTTAGCTGGACATAACTCTGCATACATATTTATGTATGTAGAGTAAATGTGTATTTGTAAATATGATTTGATTTGCTTTGTTTTTCTAATTAATACTTGTTATATAACTTGTATTTGCAATGTTGCTTTTGGAATTTAGTTTTTTAATAATCTTAACAGTACATTAGGCATCAGTCATGTCTGACTTCATGGCCATGCCTTAACGTCATCATACATGTAATATGACTAAGCAATTTTTAATAAAGGCTTTTAATTACTTTTAAATGAGAATGCCTTGTCATCTATACCACATCACCAAAGTATGGATTCATAGGCTCCACAGAGAAAATAATAAAAGTCATTCTTATATTTTTATATATTTTTATTTTATTATATATTGATATATGTTGTTTTTCATACAGTCACAACAATAATTTAAAATGAAGTTGCTATTAACCTTCAGTCCATATGAAGAGTTTTATTCCAAAATGCTGTGTATCCATTTACAACATTAATGAACTAATTAAAATTTACATTAATGATAGTGTAGCACTGATATTTATTATATGTGCTAAGCCAACTCCCAACAACATGTATCATCATAAAACACAAAGGAAATTCTGCCGCTTAATCCGTTATGGACTTAAACCGTTCATATTTACATGACACCCTAGCTTATGTTCATATAATTTCATACTACATTATTGTTTTGTTCAAAATGGCAAAGTGTGATGGCAATTCTGTAGTGGCATTACATGGTTCACAAGGCTAATGCAATTACAACTTGACATGTACACAGTTTCATTTACTTTATTTCATCAATTTCATCTATTTATTTAATTCTGAGTTGGGACAGTGCTGCAGAAACCCACAGACCTTGTGAAAGTGAAGTTCTGTCATGGGTATATACAGAAAGAAGTGCAAATAAGCCTACAGACCAGCAGGGGGTGTAATTAAACTATAAACTGTTGTCAGTCCAAATGTGGAACACTGAAAATCAATGATAAAACCGATAGTAATGGCCTAATACATCTGTTAAATAATTTCACTAAATAAACTGTCTATAATCTTTAATTATAATATATAATCTTTTTTTATTTTTTTATTATTTGGCTATGGGTAGGTCCTATTTGCATCCATTTGTCACATTATTCCATTTCACCTGATTATTAGTTTATGTTTATGGCATTTAGCAGACGCTCTTATCCAGAGTGACATACAACAGTGTTTTGTTTCCATTAAGAGAATTATCTCTGCTAGTACAGACAGCTTAGTGTCCAAACTACTCTTCGGTTCATTACAGTAAGGGTTTTGAAGAGTTCAAAAAGGTTTTGAGGTGCAGATCAAGACTTGACCATTGGCATTAGGGAGGTGCTGGTCCATTTTTTTTGCTTTGTAAAAAAGGCAAGCATCAGGGTTTTTAATACGTGCAGCTACAGGAAACCAGTAAATTGAACACGACAGTGGTGTGAGTTGTGAGAACTTCATTCATATTGATTTACATACAGAGTAAACACAGCTATTAACTGTTATTGTGACTAATCATAACACACAGCTTTCTAAAGTTTGATTTCAACACCCTGAAATGCAAAATCCAAACCTGAAAAATGGTTGTGCACTACATTCTCAAAGAACTGTCTGGAGTGGTTGTGTTCCAAGATGATTCTGCTAAAAGCAAAGACTGAGCTCTCACCATTTTGTTTGTTTTGATGCCACCCCTAATCATGGCAGCTACATCATCTAAAGTTTCTCCACATAACTGTAGCAGATGGAAACATTACTTAGCATTTTTTGTCTGTTAAAATCTCAAAAATTATTATTATTATTATTATTATTATTATTATTATTATTATTATTAGTAGTAGTATTATTTTCAATTTTCCAGTGAAACCGGATAATAGTGAAAGTGGGTGACTTAATCAACAGGTAGACTTGTAATGTATTTATTTATTTATTTATTTATTTATTTATTGAGTGAAGGTTCAGAAATATAACCTGTCTGTAATGTATATATCTCTCTCTCTTGCTCTCTCTCTCTCCCTCTCTCTCTTTCTCTATACATAAGCCATTTTATTCTCTTTTCATGCACAAGGGGCAGCAATACATTTCACCCTCATTCAGTATCTAATGACAAATGTCCTTTTGACATTGTAAAGCTGCCCCTGAAAGAGGAAAAATATGCAATACAGCCAGGAGCGTAGCAGCAAATTCTGGGCCCTATGCACAAGCAGATCCCACTACGACGCCCCTGAATACAGCTATGATTATTATGAATGTGAATGCTGCTCTTCTTAGAATAGTGGGTGAGTCCTGGTGGGTATTCTACAAGGCAGAATTTCTAAACGAGCCCCACAGCTTAAACCCAGCCTTGAACTATAGAACTGTCCAACAGGACTGTCCTGCTGCTGTTTTCCTATTGCAGAGGTTTGAATTTGGGATTAAGTTACCTGGCTAAACTGAGGATTCCTGCTTTGTGAAAAAACAGCATGCAGCAGGTGTTAACAATTTCTAAAGAGGAAAAACATCAACTAAGAGAAGCAATTATTGGATCATAAACAAACAAATCCTGTTTTTGATTTTTAGTTTACTGTTTAACACCATAATTACAGAACTCCTTTCAGCCAAGCTCACTGTATCTCTCACCATCTATCAATGGATCACCAGTTTCCTCCCCTCAGTTACTACACTCATCCTAACACTGTACATCATAATTCGGTTTTATCTTAATCTGTGTGACTGACTATGTATTGTTTATTCTGTAATTTTAGGCACATTGCCTATATTAATTGTCTCTTGTCACCGTTTGTGTAATATATATACTATTATAGTGACATATTCCAAGCCTCTTGGTTTTATATAAATAAATTATTATTCAAACAGTGTCAATACTAAAAGAAAACAGCTTAAAATATGTAAAGTTACATGTAATAAATATTACATCAGACTGTTCCTAACACAACATGCCATTCAACTCTTGGTACAAGCTGTGGTTATCTCACGCCTCGATTACTGCAACGTTGTGCTAACAGGCCTCCCAGCCTGCACTATTAAACCACTACAGATGGT